>JAUTXX010461327.1:0-12619 GCA_032273605.1 Panulirus laevicauda
TCATTAATGTGTGGCATTCTTCTGCCACCGTGTCTCTCCCTTGAAGACTCTAAGCTATGAGACCAGTTTGATTACAATAACATCTTTACAAAATGCACATCCTAAATATATATCATTGAGGAAAGCTTGGTTGAAAAGCAGCACCATCACAATTCCTTAAGCTATGTTGTTTTAATGCTTTGATAATCTAGGATGGTCATATTTAGTCAAAATGGATCTTTCCCTTGCATATCTTTACATCAGCTTCTTTGTGCCTATCAACAGCTTTCAATTCATTTTAAATTCCTCCACGCAATATATACTTGTTTCTCGGAAAGTAAGCTTAGCCCTGAACTCACTATTTTTCACATAATGAAACTACCTCTGCCATGGCTGCTCTGACATTTATTCAGTTGCTGTATCAACTAATTTGCATGTACGAATTGTACAACTGAATTCTCTTGGAGCTCTTTGATTTAAATAATTTTTCCTTTTGTTGTAATTTCTCTTCAGATTTTCACCAGAGCTATGCCATCCACAAATAGTAAATGATTCACTTTCTGTGCACTCCCATCCCCTGCATACCAGAGATCAACATCTTGCTATAGTACCCTCACTACTTCAATGCATAGATTAAACAACCATGATGACATCAAACCTCCTTAATGTACTACAGCCATCAGTTCATACACCCTTTTCTCTTTCACTAGCAAATGAACTTCTTTATGTGCAAGTTTTTCAAAACATTAATGGACAAGCCAATTATACAAGACATTGTTAAGTGTATATACTGCATTGCAGGTAGTAGTTGGTAGGCAGCCAATGACCAGGAAACTATATCACTAGTATTACCAGCCTGGGTATCAGGAAGGTTAGTGCATTTGCTTAGCAAGGCAGCAATTTAGTGGTTGTCAAGTTGCACTCCTCTCACCCAGGTAGCTGTCTTTTCTGCTTCACTAACATGTGGACTACTGGCATTCTGTCCACACACACAATCTATCCTTGTCATAAGTAACAACTGACAACATTTAACTCATGCAGCTCATTCTTCATAACTAGATTTTCCTGTGGTGAGCCTTTTGGCAAAATGGTAAGAGCAGTAGATAGAAGTAGTAGGCATGAAGATTTAGGCAGGAATATTAGGTAGAAACAATAGGTAGAAGTAGTTGGTAGGAGCATTAGATATAAGCAGTCATTATGAATATTAGGTAGGGGCATCTTCAAACACTGTGCTGGACTTGCTTTCTGCCAGTGGCCTGAGAAGGGTGAGGAATTCCAGTTGGAACAGGCATCAGAGATATAGACAGATGAACAGATATACTGCATTGCTACAGTTCTTTTTTGTTATTCCTACATCAGTCCAATTATTTCTTTATATTTTTGGCAACATGAGGAGGTATGGTTTTCTGCTCAGTAAAAGCAGCTTCACACAAATTCAAGGATATTACTGCAGATGTTGATCAATTTGAAAAAATACAAAATGTATGACTTGATGTAGTAGAGAGAGATAAGTAACGGAAATATATATATGAAGATCAAGTATATGGCAGTCTTTATTTTCCATAGTGTATATCTTCAAACAATAAATGACACTAGAATTTTTATATATTCTAAGATAGAGAATGAAAGCTATATAATGACATTTTCATGTATAATCTGAATATGACTGCTTCCATTCCCTAAAATTCACAAGAAATAAGATAAAAGAAATCAATAAACATTCAAAAATACTTCTTTCAAATAACCTAGCAAGCTTAGGTCAATCATTAAGAATAAATTCTGTTCAAAATAAAATTCACAAAATGTATTTGGAAAGGATATAAAAAGTTCCTTAAAACCTTCCAAATAAGGTTTAAGGCTAAGGTTAATCACTCCCTGGATCTTCAACTGCCATTTCGTCACTCTTGTAATGGCGGTATTCCGGCTTCAGCTCCCACATGTTCTTGTGTGGATTTTTGACATTGTAGTCACACACCTCTTTCAGGATCTCCTTGAGGTATGTCTGAAAGTAAAGAATATTTGTAGTAACTTATACATGGGAAAGGAGCAGTAACACCAATCTTCATACTATATAACAATTATCCTTCAAAATAACCTTTCAATCAACATCACAGCATGTATCTTCTGTATTCATAGGGATCCTCCATTCTTGGAATAAATAATGAAACATTTAATCCTTTCACTGCCAACCCAATAAGGCATGCTGTTGATCAGCAAAATCTCGACATCATATGTCAGAGTGCGAGTTTTCCTGTGCACATTCAAAAGAATCTGTACTCCCTTTACTGACTTTGGGCATGTATAGATGCCAGATTTCACATGCAACTCAAACAGGCTGGCAGAAATACACAAAAATACTCAATTACCCAAATAAAACCACAGAGGAGAAAAGTGGATGAACAACTCACTTAGATCCTCTACCTAACTTTGCATATTTTGTTGGCTAATGATGATAAAAGCTCATTCTCATATTTGGACACATGAGATCATTAAGTTTCTAAATATGATACTGGAGAAAGACTTAACTCCCAAGCAGAACACAGAAAAATATGAAACTGAAGGATGGCAGAATAGGTCATACAGAGTGCAACTTGGACTTCGATGGCCACCACACACTAAGATTAAAATACTTGAAATGGCTGCAGCAAACCAAGACCCATTTCAGTAAGGTGTCCTGAGGTTATCATGAATATGTACATTAATAAATAAAGAATAAAATTATCAAACTAGTGTAAAATGGTAATAAGAAATGCAAGTCTTGTTGAACCATTTTCCTCATTTTGGAGAGTGAATGATTAGGAAGCACTCCAATGTGTGTGGAAAACTGTTCAGTTTCCTTTGTCACACTACACTTCTATCAAGGATACAAATGAATTATGTACAATGCTGTAAGAACTTGCCCGTGCCTCTGTATATGAGAATGGAGGTATGACAGTAAACAGATGAAAAAGGAAAAAAGCAACTTTTGACTAAGAAACTACCATGTCATTGTTAACTCATTCCAGAATACAAGTTAACACATTAAAAGTCAAGCTAGTGAGATGGCATGGGGATAGAGGATGCGTAGTGTGCTGCATTACTTGCACAACCTTAAGCCTGAACGGTAGATTCCTTTCAAAAATTCAAATATTAAAAGTATATAAATGAATTTTGTATAAGGTTGTAAGCATTTGACGTATATAAGAATGGAGTTATGACAATAAACATAAAAAAAGCAACTTGTGAGTCAGAAACTTCCATGGCAGTGTTACCTTAATCCTGGATACAAGTTAACACATAAGAAGTCCTGTATGACTTGTGTGCTCTACACTGAATAGTGGATTCCATTTATACATCCAAATCATAATCAGCATGATTATTTTGTAATGCAGCCTTCTGGTCAATGATAGGCATGAAACTGGCATTCCTGACAGATCCAGTATGGGAGACACTATATTTTTATTTTCTTATCCTACTAAAAGATACCTTGGATACATGATGGAATAATTTTACATACAATTGGTTGCCGCGTCAGCTTCTGGAGGTCCTTAATATTGTAGTATTGATGCTTTTCAAATGCTGCATAAAGCATTTCCATCACCTTGTCCTTATCATCACGAGCCTTCTTTCCTTCTGATTTCTTTCTCTCCTCTATCTCAACCTGTGGAAAGTATCAAAATAAAGATATATTCACACAAAACAATTACTTCTATATTCAAAAGAAGGTTTAGGTACCATTCATCAAGAATCAAAAGGTATGTTTCTTATGGGAAGACCATGGAAAAAGCAAAGCTTTCCGACTATAGTAAGCCAGGTTCATTCCTAAGGTTTGGTAACACTGACAGAGTTAAGCTAAGACACTTACATTATACCTGTGTCTTGCAACTGGTTTAAAGACTTGAACAGGTCTATCAATAAATTCGGCTTTGCGATGAGGTTTCGCAGCTTTCATAACAGCTGCCCTCTTCTGATTGAGGTAGAAGTTATCCACTGAAAATTCAAAAAGAATGTATGTATTAGCTACCTAAAAGTATCATTTATAATAATCATTTGCATGAAAAGTTTAAACATTACAACATCAACTTTTCATAACAGATGTTCTTCAGAACATTGTATCCTGCCTGCATTACTAGTTTGGAAGAAAATACCTAGGCACAAATATGAGGACACAGATGAGAGCAATAGAACAATTTATCCATATGTTATGCTTATATTACTGCAAGTCATACAAAAATATCATAATCGTCGCATACACACACGTCAACACATGGCCCACTATTCCAATGGGCCTGGGCTCAAGTTTTGGAGTGGTTAACTGAGTCACCACCAAGTCAGCTGCTCATCCATCCATGAGAGGTTGGATAATGAATTCATACCAGTTATACACTGGGCAGTATATACATGTATGTATCTGAATAAAAAATTCCCCCCCCCCCAGAAAACACACACACAGATACATCGATGGCCAGACAGATGTATATACACCACAAGTCGGATCTGAAGTAAGACATCCAGCCAACTCAGCTACAGGGAAGTTAAAAGACAGCCACTATGTCCCACTCTCAACTCACTCGGTTAGCATGGATTTTAATCTATTGCGGCTCCAATGGTGTAACAAACATGTTGATCGACAGACATACTGATTACAAGAAATAGATCATACAAAGTGGTCAAGGTATACCATAGAGTAATCTGTGAGATGTGACTGTGGATGACAGACTTTGGTTTTTGTGCAATAATATATGACAGATAGGGGCTGGATGTGTGTAGTGAGAAATGTTGGTAATGCTACCTCACATAGAAGGAATAGTAACTGGGTATAACATAATAAAGCTATTTCATAGTTAACATAAGTAATGTATCATATTTAGAATATTTGAGACAGTGCATACATAAAGCTCAGAATGCACAATGACCTACAGAAGCATCAGTCAAAAATTTTAAGGACAATTGAGTATTAGGAAGTAAACGAGACAATATTTCATACAGTAATTAGATAATTACACTTAACATTGCATAGCAGGTTAATATAGACTCTGTGTAAGCCAAATACTTTGCATTAAAATTTTTTGTTTCAACCAAGAAGCAAGCTACAAAACACCAATAAAACACTGCTAATATAGCTGTTAAAGAATAACTTCAATTCCCTTGCACTCAAGCTTTTCATAATAATTCATGAACTCATTTTTCCCAGTGAAACATGTAACTAAAATTTTTGTCAACAAGTCAGTTGATCTCTTGCTATCACATATTACATTGCTGCCAGGCTCAGTCTTTCTGCCTTTGCTACTCATGGTGATCCTAAACATAGTGCTCAATACATCATTTTTGTAAGGACATCTTTCATCACCCTTTAAATCTGGCAAAGATCATTGTGTTTCAGACTACAGTAATGTTAGTATGAAATATACTGAACATGCAGAAACTGAATATCATTGAGGGTCCTCCTGATCCAGTAACATGAACGACACTTAACTGCAAACTGCAAGATTAAGATCCCCTTTTATCATTTGCAAGATGTTTTATGCAGCACTAAAAATAATACTCACCCACAGGCTGGCACTCAAACTTCTGAATGACTTGCCCCTCCATGTACAGCTTTTCTGTTTCAGGAACCACTGAATCAGAGTTGCCAGAAGCTGAAAGTGAAGGCCGAGTAAAGTTCCAGGTGAATCCTCCAACATTGTTTTAAGGAATTAATATCCATGTTTAATTCCAAAAATGCAACACAAATATGAGAGTCATTACATAATAAAATTTTAGCAGTCATAACCTTGTTTGCATCATGAGCAAAGTACAGAAGTCAAAATCTATGCAAAGAAACAAAGGAGTCAATGAATGGATAACTAGCTATTCTCTTAAGCACTGACTAATCGAGAAGTAAAATATGTGGACTGATCCATATTTTCAATATCAAAATAAAGCTTAAATAACACAGAGGAATATTCAAGGTATGACTTACGAACTGTTTGTGAGAAAACTCCAAGAGTCATTTCTTTGACACTGTGCAAGATGAATTTGTGTTCCCGAGGCATTGTACTGTCCTTTAAGATTTGTTCCCCTGGTGTAAATGTTACTGTTGGAAGCTTACCAGGAATCCTAGAAAAATATGAAATAAACAGTTACTGAGAAAAAACATACTTATGTACATAAATAAATGTGTTTCAACCTAAACTTTTTTCATACATATTTGCCATTTCCCACATTAGCATAGCACCAAGAACAGATGGCTGAGCTAGAAAGGAAAAAAAAAATCCTCACTTGGCCCCATCTTCTGTTCCTTCTTTGGAAAAGTAAAACAAGAGGGGAGGATTTCTAGCCCCCAGTAACACATAAATAGTAAGTAGTTATACCAAAAGCATAAAAAATATTACTTCTGCAAGAACTTTTAGGTAACTGTAACCATAAAAATATGGGTTTAACCCACATAACAATGAAATGCATAATACAATTTTGCTAGGCTGGGCCAAATTACTACAGAATGTAAGCAACACATCCACTTACTTATGTATTTTGAGTCTTCCAACATCTGTACCAGGGCAATCTGACCATTTATCCTTCATGTATTTTGGTATCTGCAAAAAAACAAGAATGTTGTAAATTGCAATCTACAAAAAGTGATATGATAATAATTTCTGATATCTTACTAATTCACGATCTGACAACTGCATTACAACAAAAAGACACAATCTCCCTTCTCATACTGTTTATACTGTCTCGTAACTTAGAAACCTAGTTCCCAATCCATATACAAAAGGTTGATTAAATGCTTACAGCCACTCAGATTTCTGACAAGCTTCTTAAGTATCATCCCCAAAGGTCTGTAAAAGGACAAACTATTATTCACACCACACAGCACTTCTTACTTATTCACTTTGCAAACTAAGTTGACATATTTGAAAAGACTAACACTTTACGACTTACAAGAATGAGATAGTGGTGAAGGTTATGAATACCTAGAAAATGGAAATCAACAGAGATAAACAAGTGAGACACTTATGAAGACTCAAGAGAAGCTGTAAAAGCTTTAACTGCATAACCTTTCTAGCAGCCATGATTTAAATAATACTAAAAAATAACATTCCGCAGTTTTTATCATATTGCTGAACATTGCACCACCACTGCTGAAAAAAATTCACATTACAGGTAAAACCAATATCAGTACATAGCTAAACTGATCATTCACCAAGAAAGGTGAAGTTTTCAGAAATTCAGATAATTTCTTCCAAGTATTTCATATGCTTTTACATTACGATAAAGTTCCAGAATACAGACACGTTCTAGAACTACTATCTCTGCTCTGCTCTTATGGAATCATTGGTGCTAATGTAAAGAGTGATTAAGGAGTACAGAATATTCCCTCTTCACTCTCAAAACTGATCTTTCAATGATATATAAATCCTTAAAGTTAGGATTATGAGGGAGAGGGAAAATATACTTGGTAGCATTCAGTGGAATGCATCAATAATAAAGAAAATTATGCATTTCTAGGAACTACATGCAAGCTTTCTTTATGTATTAGAGCTTTATTTGGTTTGCATCTTGACATATAAACTGAATAAAGCAATATACATTCCAAACAAGCTCCGGGTGAATGTTTTTTATCAGCTATTTATAGTACGGTCACCATTCTAATGTCCTCGTATTACACAAGGGGACATTAAAAATTAATCAGAACACCAAAAGCATTCCCCTTGTCACTTATATTCTGTTAGAACTGAACGAGAGTTACGAATACCTTCGCTTTCAACTGATCACTCTGAGTGTTTTCAATCCACAATTTCCTTCTACTTCAAAGCCCTGCCCATTGAACAAGAGCATAAAACTAATAGAGTTGGAAAAACTACAGCTATAATTCATATAAATTCTATAGTCTGATCACCTTTATTCACTGTAAGGACTCCATTGATACCAGCATTATTTCCATTAGTTATATTATAATCTATCATCTATAAAATACACGTCCGTATTCTGAAACTTTCGCTACATTCATTATCCCCAAAGTTTCCCTGCTCATCATCAGATTCCTTGCCACTACTGCATTATTCTATCAATGAGAAGCACATTACAGATGCTCCAAATCACGTTCACCTCGTTTCATACTAATGTAAATTCAGTAAACAAACAGCAAACAATAAAATCAGTGACATTCCTTACTGATTGAGATAGCATACTTAGACTTCATAATACCCGTAATCACAGCCTGAGTGAGGTTTTCCCTCGACTGTGACAGGAAATATCACCCACAAACATCCGAGTGTTTTACCTTCACCAGCCACAAACCACGGCTGCAGTTAGTAATATCCAAGTCTCTCTCTGCATGTTGACCACTCATTTCGAACACATAAATCTCTTGTAAAGAAGCAATTGGCTGATCTCTCCTTTTAATACAAAAAGAATATTGTACGGAGCTTTCTTTTTCCCTATCTCTCCCTCAAATCCAGGGACAGTGAGTGGTCGAGTGTTGACTCGCCAGCGAACATCTCACGGTCTCCGACCAGCGACCACTCTCGAGCAACAAACATATCCCAGCGCACAAAATCTCTAGCACACATAATTAAACCCCCCCCCCCTTAGACATGGGTCAGGATGGGGTAAACTATCTTTACTTGGTCCTCCTAGACTGTTAAAACATGCAAGTATGTAAGCTGTTTTCTCGTGAGAATTGACAATAAACTATCAACTTACAGTTCTCAGCCATATGGATATATTTCTTTACTCTGTACATTCAAGGTATAATGCAGACTTTATTCAAACGTTAAATGGATGAACAATAATCCACATAAAGATTTTATTTACCTACTGAAATTAAGAATAACATTTCACCCAAGTGCATGTGTATGTATGATATATTTCTTTATGAGAAAGAGCGTCAAATTTTTACATTGTAAATCCATGTACATCCTTTGCTATATCAACATAAGTTAATATCAGATCTTCAATTATTAGAAATGATTACCTGGTAAGAGGACTTATGTAGATAATTTCTTAAAGATGGTTTTGAATATGTATATATTATGTGCAAATGTGTATGGATGACACAGAGACATAGACAGCCAGATCTTTGATTAGAGCAACTAATACATGACCAAGGTCGGTAGCTTAAAGATGGGGCATATCATGTTTTATCACATTATACAATTTGTGATGCGCAAATATGTAGAGAGAAGCCACTAAAGGCATCTTTTTACACATGAATACAAATTAGTATAGTTGCTGAAGGCATGTGTTTAAAGTTTCATAACGAGATGTCTGTAAAAGGTCATAGCCGATCTGGAAATAGAAGCAATACAAAAGAAATAGTTTTAACCCACCCATTAGAAAAACTTTCTAAAAAGCAGTCCTGGTCTAATGAGAGGAAGTAACAGCCTTTCAGACCTCAAACTTAATCCCTCTCATAACCCTACCACAATGGTGTTTCGACTTTAGATACATCAGTGGCATTTAAACGTCTCTACGCAGAATTCGATCATTTTCATCTTCATCCTCTCGTTTACTACTACATAGTATAGTGCCAAGCACAGTATTCGTTTTAATTTTCATTCGGCAATAAGATATGAGTACATTATCAGCATGGTGTATTCAAGGGGTGAGCATAGTGTTCATTCTCTTGGATTAGAAAACTGTGTGGTTATTTCTATACGATTCTTCCATAGTTTTCCAGGAATTATCTAAATGTAAGCTTTCAGATTCTCAGCTAAGGATAAGTGATAGAAAAAATGACAGGTTTTGTTCCAGTCAATCCCTTTCTAAATTGTAACACAATTTCCTTGTTTGCGTTCCAGTTCCACACATCTCCGACCAGCACAAAATGCACGTAGCTGCTCCCTACATCCCATACTGCTAAAACTTTCTTCTTGTATCCCTCCTCCGGTGGAACGAGCTGTTCATTCACAATAACAGTTGCTGATACATCACACAGCAACGAGAGTCTCTCATTCCAGATTTTCCAAACACCTCTGATGGGAGCAAGTTTGTCGTGTCTTTGCCTGGAATGTCTAACCTCTTTTTCATCAAATAGAATCTACAATTAAAGCTTGAAGAAAGACTCCGATGATCCTCACGAAACATGGAATGTCCATGCTTTATTTTTGCATATAAGCTTTTGAAAGATTCACCAGAAGACACAGAAAGACCAGCAAGAAGAAGCCATAGTCCTTACTAACTTTTCAACTCGCTGAGATTGTTTTCGTGTCTTCTGAACCAAGAAGTCGATTCCCTCATCGCTTATCATTTTGTTGAATCATATTGAAAATCTGAGCACCGAGAAGCTCGAAAGCAGACGATGCACAGCATAGCGTGTAATATCAAGGTGTCAGTCACATTCCATGCTTTATCAACCTGTGCACCTGAGCACATCCTGGAATATGTCACCTGACAATGTTTCCTCGTTCAGCGGTAAACATGTGTGGCTTGACAGACTTTGTAGATCATTTTTATAGATTAGTGTCACTGCTGGAATCACTCACTGTTCATTGATAAGTATCATGACTTTCATTAAAACAATTGATTTTCGTCATCAGATCAGAAAGAAAAGACAGATCATTATCATCCCCTCAAAGACCGACCACTGAATCTTTAAGATGTATATGGATCAGAAATGAACCGAACAGACTGGGTGTCGAATGGTTCACTGTTTCTGAATCCACTATAAAATGAGAGTTATCAAAGAATAATCCTAGATATTGTGAAAAGTCATGTTTCTATTCATAGCATGCCTCTACTAAGGTGATGTAAACTACTTATGGTTCGCATATGACCCTTACCAGACTGGGAAGCTGGTAAAAACTTAATAGTTTATACAAAACTGACCATGCAAGACGCGAATCGCAAAAGCCGTGGCAAACTTAGGTCTAATTATCTTTTTATTGTCTTCTTACGTCATATTCTATCTTGAAGCTATACGTAAACGTCATATTCTATCTTGTAGCTAACTATGTGACTTGTATTGAAATGATTTCAGCCCATTTTTCATTTAAGGGACTATTGTATATATTATATCTAATGTTCGTTTTGGAATGTAGGGTTTCGTTCGTTTTTGTTCGTGCATGGTTTACATGATGACTAAATCATTATGTAGGCTAGCGTTCGGCCCAGGACACAGGGTCTTCCATACTGTTGTCATAGATATTATCTACGTGATGGCTGAATTCAACCGTGTGCTAATATTCGCTTTAGAATATAGGACTCTCTTCAAGTTCGCCACCATTTCGTTTGCAGTCGACGTACGGTATATCTATTCGTCGATTAAATGAAACTGACAGTACTCTTGGATCGGAGTTACACTTCGCTATATTGGATCGTATTGTCAATATCTTTAGTATATTGTAAAGGATATGCCCATCGAGACTGAGATATTCCATCGCATTCTAATGGTAGTTAGATCATTGAGCGTTTCAGTTGTTAGAACGTGCATCCTAAGTATGGTTAAGGGTTGACAGTAAGTCGAATATATGAATTCTATGTCGACTGTATTTCCGTCCAGTGTGTAGAATCTGATGAACCCACTGGTTGAATATCATCGTTATTCATCAGTGATTATCTGATTAATCACCATTGCGTCTGATCCATGGTTAATGATCACAAAAGCATTAGTCCCTCGTACATTGTTATGTACTGATGTGATGACGTCATATTTCCCTTTCGTATTGAAATAGAAATAATTAGAATAAAATTTTGCTGTCAGGATAATGACATTGACATTAGGATCGTTACTGTATAGTGAAGTTACTGTCATATTTCGCAGTAACTTTACATTTTCGAAGTGCATTCAAGGGGAAATGACGTCATAGAAAAAACTCCCGCGAAAATTCGGAAGGCTTCACTTTGGCTGTGAACCATCGAGTTCACGACCATTTCTCCAATGTGCTTACCACGGTACAGACCACCAGGCGTTCGCGATCGAAGCTCTAGTATATCCTGCATTTCTTACACCCCCAGCAAGTGGACGGACCTTTGAGAATTCAAGATGTTTTAAGAGAGTTGCTTGTGCAGGACAAATCGCCAGCACATCGAGATGATTCAGGTAAGTAGAGACTTTTATTTCATCTGTTAGGCTCTTGATTTAACACGTAGAAGACAAGATTTCATTGTGTTTAGGGAGAGGGCGAGATGTTATGTGATCGAGTATGTGTTGCCATGGTTGATGTTGACGATTCATAGGAGTTTTGACAAGTAAACGCTCGTAGAGGCAAGTGTGGATTCGAACACCATGCATTAAACTTGATATTGTTTAAAATTTTTTTACAATTGTTCCAATACGTACGTCCACGAAGGAAAGCAAATGTGTATTTACGCTTACGTGTTTCGGTGACTCGTGAGCATTGAAACGACCGTGCTGGTTTGAACCTCCCTATAACAATGACAAAAGTTTATAAAATTTTCTCGGCGGGCGAAATGATGCTAATTTGTATCGTAGACTAAATATTTCATTATTACTATCGACTATTTTAATCTTTACTCATAACTGGCAGCAGTTCTCATGCCTGCTCATGTATAATTTTTAAGTTGAAGTTTTTGACTTGTTGGTGACTGAATTTATCATAAAGAACTTAAAAGCGCTAAGGTATTTAAAGTCCTGGATTTTACAACTAAAATTTTGATATTCTCATTATCGAATTCTGAATATGCGCTTGCCTATAGACAAGTTGATTTCTAGTTT
>JAUTXX010461548.1:0-12616 GCA_032273605.1 Panulirus laevicauda
GTTTAATGATAATAAACTACATGACTATACACCTAAAGCCTTATTATTATTACCCATACATAGAGAATAAGGATAAACCATACAGTTATGTTTTCCATGCTTCCAATACCTTCTTCCTATCCCATATCAAGGGTGTTTAGGCTGCAGTGAATTCCCATGTCAAGACACGATTGGTCTTTTTTATGTAATTCGGATTTCATTACATTGTATCCTCTGCATCTTTTGCCTCTCAAGCCTTTAGCCTGCTTAACTGATCTTTGACAGATGAATTTCTCAGAAGAACCTATGGAAGTCTTAAATCATATCCAGCCATCTCCACTTTATTTTTTTCTGTTCTTCCTATGTTATTCTGCTCTATTAATTCTTACTCTGACACCCTTGAAATACTGGCTGGGTGGAGTATCGGCCGTAACTAATACATAGCTCATTCATTGATCCTCTTATTAAAGATCTCTCTTTCGCTTTGTCATCCTCCCCTTAATAATCTTGTCTAGAGCTAACTCATATGTAAACATTACATTATTAGTGCTTATATGGCAAAGAAAATTTGGATATATCCAATAATAAGCGATAACAAAACGTCGGCCAATTTACATATATGAATAAAAAACTGAAAGTTTACTTATTACACATAATCATGTTATTTCACAATAAATTACCGCATTTATATTTTGATGTGTAATCATCTTTATTGATTTGTTTTAATTGATATTTAAGTTGCATTTAAAATATCAACTGAATTTTTTTGGAATGTAACCGAGTTGATTTTCCATATATTTTATATATAGTTTCAGCCTTTTGTTCTACCCATCTTGGTTTGCAAGAGTAACTAATGACCTCATAATGATCATGGAATCTACACATCCGTACAGCTAACAACAGTCTTGAAATAATTATACATATAATGAACACACGATTATTCGTTACCATGTGCCATTAACCATATTCAATATATTATGAAGATTACATCTGGATTAAATGTTTCTATATACATGTGGAGCTGTAGGTATTTTTTTTTTTTTTTTTACTTAATTCAGTCAATCAAGTCAATCAGTGATACAATGTAGTAACGAGAATACTTCTCACGAGACATAAGGAACAATCAAGTGGATCTTACAACTAGAGTTTTGAAGAAATGTTGAGTGAGTGTTGGAGGGTTGGAGAAGGGTACAATAACCTTGGCCGAAGCCTACCTGGCCCATTTTGGCGTGCGAGCCCCACTCCACGGCCTCCATCACTGACATGTGCCCGATAAAACCATGATATGTATGCAAATATTGCATTAAATTATTAATGCCTATTTGGCATCCAAAATTTGCAATAAGTCTATAGTTACCGTAACCAGAAGTCGGTCAGACTATAGATTTAAGTGAATACTAAATATATACTTATTACACATAATTATGTTATTATACAATAATTTACTGCATCTATATCTTAAGTGTGTAATAATCTTATTTGATATCTGTTTTCAATTTGTTTTCATAATTTACAATATCAATTGAAAATATTTGTTTGGAAAGTAACGGAATTGATTTTCTATATATATATATTTTTTCTATAACTTATCCTTAACTTCATTTTCTCTTTTCAGCCTTTTATCCTACCCATTTTCTTTTACAAGAGTAATGACCTCATAATAATCATGGAACCTACACATTTTTGCAACCAATACCACTCTTGAAATTACCATAAATACAATGAAAATAAGATTATTTGTTACCATGTGCCATTAACCATTTCTAATATATATGAAGACTACATTTGAAATAATAGCTATGATATAATATGGAACTGTATGTATGAATATTTACCCAATTCAGTCAATGATACAACATTGTAACGAGAATCCTTCAGACCAGACAGAAGAGAACAATCAAGTGGATCCTACAACTAAAGTTTTGAAAAAATGTTGAGTGAGTGTTGGAGGGTTGGAGAAGGGTACATAACCTTGGCCGAGGCCTACCTGGTCTGTGAGTCCCCACTCCACGGCCTCATATGTCTGATAAAACTACGTAATATATGCAAATATTACATTAATAGTGCCTGTGTGGCAACCAAAATTTGGAATAATAAGGTAATATCCAATAATAACCGATGACAACACGACTGCAAGCACATAGATATAAATAAAAAACTTAAAATTTACTTATTACACATAATTATGTTATTTTACAATAAATCACCGCATCTATATTTTGTTGTGTATTTGTCTTAATTGTTATCTGTTTTCAATTAATGTTTAACTCAAACTTGCATTACAAATTGAAAATTTTTGTTTGAAATGTAACCGAATTGATCTTTCATATTTGTATATAGTTTATCCTTGGACTTCATTTTCTTTTTTCAGCCTTTTCATCCTACCCATTTTCTTTTACAACAGTAATGACATAATAATCATGGAACCTACACATTCTTGCAGCTAACACCTGTCTTGAAATAATTATAAATACATTGGGTTATTCGTTACTATGTGCCATCAACTATTCTTAATACATTATGAAGATTACATCTGAAATAAATGATGTATGTACAAATTTTTATTAAATTTAGTCAATCAGTGATACAATGTAGTAACGAGAATACTTCAGACCAGACATAGGAAAACAATCAAGTGGATCCTACAACTAGAGTTTTGAAGAAATGTTGAGTGAGTGTTGGAGGGTTGGAGACGGGTACAATAACCTTGGCCGAGGCCTAACACGCCCGGTTTGGTGTGAGTTCCCACTCCACGGCCTCCACCACTGACATGCGTCTTTGATAAAACCACAAAATATACAACAATTACCCGAAATATACCAGTACTACAAGTCTACAACATCTAAATTGCTCAAGTTGTCTTCAAATGAGCTGGTAGGACAAATCTGACATAAAACGAAGGTACTGGTAGCGAATCAGAGAGAAAATATATGTAAATTACTGAGACATTAACAAACCCTTATATGATAGTGTGAGTTGGTCAAGGACTTGTTTGACCGAACTGAGGGGCCGAACGCTCTTGACCCACTCTACATAAATGGAGACGAAGTCAAGAATAATACGTGGGATTTTACTTGCTCTATTGACGAGATCTATCGTTACTTAGAATTATAACCCAATTTCTGCTGCCATATTGGCACAAAGGTGTGTGTTTATCATGATGATAAGAGCACAGTCACAATATTCATATGATTGTATAGAATATGAACAATTTCCTAAGAACGGTACTGATGGATGCATTTACCAAGGAAACAAAGCCTGACGTATGATAACAAGCCAACAATTTGTAAGGCAAAAAATTATCTACATTACACCAATAACATCTTACTTTTATCTAAAGCCAGTTCGGTGGAGATTTCTAATGCCAGAAAAGTAACTATATGGAACAACGGAGACTAAGAAGTTTATTGGTACTACTTCATTCTTATCACCTGCCTATCCTACTTCATTCTTATCACCTGCCTATCTAATTACGGCCAACTCTTAGCAGGTTATCTGGTGAAATCTGCCTCACAGTACGTGAAAAATATACTGAAACAATTTCCAATCTTTCCATTTCGGCTAATACATTAATTTCACTTAACCCTCATATACCCGATGAAAATATGTCTATTATCCCACATGATGAATGTCTCTGATGGAGGCAGAAGGTTGTCACGCGGCAGATGTATCGAGCTCGTATCTCTCAACAGTGGTGTATAATCAACCCTACATCAGCACGTGTAACTACATCTCTGTGTTGGCTTGACTCGCCCTTCTACGTCACCAACAAAAGTAACACCAAGATAAGAATGCCATCCTCGCACACTTACCAGACACAAAGCTGTGAGCAATGCCATGTGAAGCCGGGACGGGATTACGTTTCATTAAATCCTCTAATGATGACAGACTGGCACTTTCTGAACCAAATGCGGGATATTTAATGATTTATTCTAATATCTTGCGGGTCAAGGGACAAAGAGATAGAGGATACACAATAAACATTTAAAGCATTATGAAGAGATGCATGGAGTATAGTAATGTTAATGTGTAAAAGAATCCCAGTTGTGGGTTATGGTTGAAGGCAAACTGTGTCTGTGAGGTGTGTGTGTGTAAATATTCGCCAAGATTAAGTTCAACGAGGGATCTCGTCAATGAGAACTTGTTCTTCAAGTGCCACTACTGGCATGGAGAAGCCTTTATGTACCTGTATTGTAGGTGGACGTGTTCTGTGTAAAATATGATGAATTTCTTCATCCCCAAAATTGACAGTGATCTATCCTTGTGCAGCGTGACACCAAACCCAAATAAGTAGTCTATACTTACATGTATTAAAAAAAAATACAAAATATACCATTCAATACCTATAATCATATTGTTCCGCATTAGAGTAATTATATTTCGATTTTATGCACTTTTATTTACAGTGCATCACGTATCACTTTATGGAAATCTTTCACTTAAAACGTGATAGCCATAATAATATCCTTAAGTCAGTGTTAAACTTCTCATTTTCTATTTTCAACATCTGGTAGCCTAGCCATTTTCTCATACTGAATGAGCTATCTTTTATATCTAAGTAATCACTGAACTCACAAATTCTTGTAGACGTCACTACTTTTGAAGTACTGACAGACAGCGTGAAAGTGGGATTATGTATTCCAGTAGAACGCTATGCACAGATATCATAGAAGCACAATTCAAGTTTACATTTTTTCATATATATATGAACCTTGCCTACTAACCTACCAACAAATGGCGGCAGATGCAGCAACGTTTCATCGATAACTCTATGGACTTTGCACATTATATTCAACAATACATATTTACATAAAAGCGCCAATATACTCGGACTCACACGCGACCTGTGCCAGTAATGGCACCCCGAGAACTGTCTGTCATTAACACGAGCTTGGACTACAATTCTTTACATCTGTAACTATCATCATCAAGTTAGTATATAAAAATCTTGCCCTCAGGGCAGCCAAAATTGATAGCTACTACTGGTAGCCAGTCGTTTGAGGAAGGGGGTCACTTATAACTTTCCTAACACTTTCCATTATATATATAATGTTAGCACAAAAGAAAATTTTACTCGAAACAAGTATTTGACTTCTGCCAAGGAAGAAATATTTATCAATATTTTATTATAACGTTATTAAAGAAATTAATATGAAATTTTTTCTCAAGAATATCTAATTCAGATACATTCAAAACAAAATATTAATTATATAAATATAAAAACGTTAACAATTTAAAACTAACGTCCATTTTCTCTCTTTGGATCTAGAAAATGAGTTTATCCGTACAGTCAACAAGAACCATCCATACATGCAGGTAACGTGAATGATCTTACATCATCGTAAATACAAACTTTTTGATAGTTTTCCCCCCTCAAATGGTTATGACTAGACTTTGGCGACTCTAATGACCCTGGCTGTGGGGAGCCTTTATATGCAACAATATACATCCTGTACACATCCCATGATGACATTAAGTCTGATGTACAGTGGAGACTGGCTTATCCTCAGTTGTTTCTAACAACTTCAACCACAGGATTGCGAGTACATTCCTAATGCTCAGCAACTTACGTGCGATATAACAGTACGCCACGAAGAACAAATTACATCCTATCCAGAGGAAACATCATGCAATATGAAATTCTGTTCACGTCCAAGATGGTTATGAGGCATTACTCTGAAACAGCTGTACACAGGTGAGGCGGCCAGTTTGTATGGCTATCAAAAGCTTATAATAATCTGTCCAGATGTTCCACGTTTATTTTCAACAAGCCTTGAAAATTTTACAATCTTCACACAACACTTTCTCCCTTGTATGTTTTGACGTAGGGACACATACAAGGACACCCCCAGTACCAAATAACGGAGCATCTACAATACCTCAAACAAGACAGAACCGGACAGTCAAGTAAATTTCACTCGTCACATCTCCATAAGACAAGAACCGAGGAAATGTTGGGGCTGGAAGCCAGCTGGTGACGGTGAGGGCTCTGACCTCATGAGAGGATAGATGCAGGTTGTGGAAGCGCTACTCACCACCAACAACTGCTTAACGAAAACACTGGCAGCCATTCTACCACGCACTCTCTTTTTCTCTAATCGTAAGCAGACGTAATCAAGTAGTCTCTCTGATGCCACAACCATACACTCTCTCTTCATACAAACAACTCACACGACTCGCATTTCACTTTATTTTGGTGGCGCTTTAGGCAAAATTTTATTAAATATTCTCTCGCTTCCCGACCACCGTACTCACAGTCCAAGACAATAACAGAACAATAAGTGTTAGTGTACGAAAGAAGGAAATATGTGTGACAAGATGACACAATGAACTCGTATCAAAGTAAATAATAACTATTTACATACCAGTTTAAAAAGGTACTACTTACCGTCCTACCTCCCACGATAACCTACCATGGGTAGAGTCATGTGTGCGATGGTGTGTGTGTGTGTGTGTGTGTGGATAAAATGACAGCAACCCACGTTTGATTGTACATACAAGACAGACCCCCTTATATCCAGCAAATTCAAGGTTGCGCTCCATTAAGGAACAGGGAAATTAATTTCTTTCGAGTTCCTCATCAATGACAGCCTTGCAGGTGACCTACTCGAAGTATGCATGTGAAGCCCGATAACACCACCCAAGTGTTGGTGGAGCGGAAATAAAAGATGGAACCTGACAGTCATGTCACACTACTGCCTCACAGGTAACGTTGCTCTTAGGCAAGTGAAATACTCGAGAAGTATGAAAAGAAAAAACAGTTCTGACCACAGTAACGGAACTGTCCGAGTAAATGCCGAGCCCAGGATTCCCTTTATGAAACTGCCACAACCTTCAGAAAGCCGGCACGCCTACTGGGTGGGACCGTAGGTCATAAAGTGTAGTTATATTTTGTATTTCTAAGTTGGGAGTGCTGGGACACTTAAAGAGTGTCTGGTGTCTCCACTACGGCAGTTGTATTGTGAGCAAGATAGGTTTTCAGATGTGCTGAATCAGTGGATGGAGCAATGAGGCGATGGGTGATGTCTGGAGAGAAGACATAAAAGCGTGACCAGTTTGCCTGGGCAATGTGGTTTCAGATGGGTTTATGTCTGGTGGGGTGGTGTTTAAGCCCAAGTTGGGAGGTCGGTTGTCGTCATTTGTGTGTATGTGTTTTGTCTGTATTGGGTGTTTTCTGGGGTGGGTGATCTGCGGATAGAGGTCTCCGAAATTAACAAACAGTTTTTCATTGTATTTGGGGTCTCGTGGTTAGTTATGGAGTGGTTTAGGCAAGAGGTGTCTATTATCATGTCCAACATGCTGGTGGGATAGTATTTGGAGGATCTTTATCTCAATAAGCGTTCTTTTTTTGAGTGTGGTTTGAAGCTTTGTTATACTTGCTTTTAAAAGCATGGAAGATTAGGCAGGAGAGGGGTTGTTCAGGGTGCAGTGAATTAACTGTCTGTAGAAGTGATTCTAGTCCAAATCTGGGGGGTTTGTGCGTTGACTTTGTGATGACTTTTTAGAGTGGGGAGTGACTGCTATGTGTGCTTTGCATGTGATGCTATGCCTATAATGATAAGTTTTGTTCTGTGGGAATAATTGCCCATTCAAGTTGACTGGAGGATGTGAGTTGGATTCGTATCTCAGTGGGGTTAAATGAGTGACTGAAGACTTCTGTGGAGATGCAACCATCTACTCTGGTTGAGCCACTGTCTCAGTGATGTATTATGGTGGTGCACGTTTACTGTTACTACCGTGAAGACGTGAGAGTCAGGTTGCATGCATACGACAGGACCTTCATGTTGTGGTGTGTTGGAGGTATGAAGAAAGACTCGAAAAGGACTGGAGAAAAAACTATACCATGAGAAACTCTACATCAGAGTTTAAGGGTACCAGAGGTGAGGCCTTACTGAGTGTCTCTTGGCATGGCGGCCAGCTATGAAGATGGCTAACCAGCTGTTGTCACTGCTGTGGAAGGTGGTGTGAAGTATCTTTTGTATGTACAGAGGTTGTGGTTGGATCTAGGGCATGTCGTGCGAGGACAGTGTGTAGTTTGGTTGTGGAGTGGTTGGAACCAAGACTATCGTACTGGCCTGGTCATGTGTGTAGTTCAGTGGGATATATTGCTAAATTCTTTTGTGGATCAGTTTTTTCGGCGTTTGGATATTAAAGACAGAAGTGATGTAGGAAATGGAATGACTGAATAGTTTGCATGGTTTTCAGACTGATATTATGCTGATAACCATGAAGATGTTTGGATTGTGCGTGTAGCCAGGAGCGGTTTAAGATGCCTGTAAATGCTTAGATAGCTAGTGCCAGTGTCCAGCGTGTGAACGTTTGATATATTGTTAGGGCCGGCAGCAAGAAGAGTTCTTTAAGGTTTTAGTTGTATTGCCTGTACTAGTGAGAATGAAAGGTGGGCTTTTGTTTGAGGATATATTTAGTGTACTTTTATGACTCCTTTTAAGGGACGAGATTGGTTTATGGTTGATTTTGAGGAGTATCTTCTGGGTACGTGTGTGTGTATATGCTTATCTGTAATCTAATACTGACTTTGAACGATCCCTAGTTATTCTGCAAAAACCGGGTGGCATACTGAATGTGCACCAATATGCAAGGTTTGAGCTTTCATAGTTTGATTGAGTGATAAGTGGGAGAGAACCTAAATAAAATGGATTCTGTAATCTGTGACACACCTGAAAAATTACCAAGCTCACCATAATTTCTATAAAAGTTCAATTGGCCACCATATTATATGGTGCTTCTCCAATATGCAACAGACAAGCCTTGTTCAGTTTCAACTCAATCCACTCACAATTGTAAGGGGACTAGAATAAACATATTGCATGCTCAATCTGGAGGAACACACGGACTCGTACACAGGCACCAAGCACTATACCCTTCACTTGCAACATAAAGAATGTTCAAATTTTCCTAAGCTCAGGAATATATCAAATACACAATTGTAAATTTTGAATAAGATTTATTTTTGATTGTTCACAATGGAGCAAAATGTACCCATAATTCCATGATAATATAAACACTACTTTTAAAGTGCAATTTTTAATCAGTTTCGAAAGAAGAGGAGGAAGACAGGCCAGTGGTGTTTGTAAGGCAGATTTCATTAGTTGTAAGGACGTCATTCTTGTGCAGTAGTGCTGTTTTGGTCCGTATAAATGGTATGGTCCACCTCCCACAGTCAGTTACAGCGTCGTCAGTAAACCCAGTGCAGTTGATGTCATGATCATTATAGTCAGGATGGTCAGTATAAAAAGTGTGGTGGCGGTCAGTATACCCAGTATGGTGGTTACCATAACCAGAATGGTCAGTAAAAAAGTCTGGTCAGGGTTGTGATGTTCATTATAACTTGTGTGTAATGGTCAATGTAGTCAAACATGATTAATGTGGTAGTCAGTATACACAATATGGTCATTATAACCAGTATGATCACATCATCATGGTGGTCAGTATAACAGTACTGAGGTAAACAGTATAATGAGTGTGGTCAGTGCAGTAATATAATATATAAGGTCATACAACCAGCATCATAGTCATTACAGTCAATATGATCACACTATCATGGTGGCCAGGTCAAAAAGCATGGAAAATATTGTGGTGGTCAGAACTGCCATGATGGTTAAAGTATCACTATGGTCAGTAAAAAAAAGTATGGTCATTGTATTATGATGGTCAGTAAAAATAAATAAGGTCATATTAATCAGTATGATGGACTAACACAACCAGTATGATAACTGTAAAATGCATAGCTAATGTTTACAGGTCACTGTAATCATACTGACTTTGTTACATCACAAGAACTTTGGAAACATTCTCCTGTATGTATGCTGATCCATGTAAGACATTCATCAATATCGTTATGATATCGGTCTCAATAATAGCTTTAGTCATGATCACTGTCACAGGTGGGTTACCAATACACCGTCAGTCATCATTAGTCAACTAACAGTCAGCATTATCATGTCCTAAGGACGATCAGAATTTACATTCATTATCACCATTACACTGTCACTAGATGGGTCAAGGTCAATGTTCCAGTCACTAAGTATTCCCAGTTGAATTAGGTTTGACCAACACTATAGTCACTAGATAAGTCAAGATGTGTCACAGTCACCATCAAACAGTCCCCACTTGGTGGCCATGACCCTTTTACAGTCAGCATCACTGTCCTGAAGCTGGGTAACCAGTACACAACCTCATGCCAAGTTAACAAAACAATGCTTTGTCAGATGAGAAACCTTATCAAAGCCCTTCCTTATTACAAAGGATGAAGCGTGTACCTAATCTTAAAGTAACAATGCATCTGCAAATATTAATCCCACTCCCAGCTACATTACAGCCTCAACCCTTGACTCAGTCCCACCCTCACCTAGAAAGGATACCTCGTCATTACCTTGGACTGTATTACTTTGGATGATACCGTCAAGTAGGATAGAAAAATATATGCAATCGCTGATGAAATTTGAGCGTCTTTTTATTTTTTCATATTTATCACAATTGCCCAATTCCCCAAATGGTCATAGGAGAAAATGACGCCATAAAGCAAATGGACTGAAACATTATACTGAATCATTACTTTCCTGATTTATAGAGCTATCTTTAGAGCTCCTAAAACATAAGACCCACTAGAAGCATTACTACTTATATCTTGACTAGACTAAAAGTCGTCCCACAAACAGGGTCATTTTCCCTTGGTACCAGATAGGGGGAAGGCAGTAACAATGTAAATGCTGACGGAGATATGGTTATTCTGAGTGGCAGGAGAAGCCGAGCCTTTTTATCTCTTCCCTGTTTTTTCAGTTAACTTTGGACAATATAACATGTACTGACTATATAAACTACACCTCCAGAAAAACTTCTTGTATTTCACCAAAACTCCTGTTGAATGCCATAACAGAGATGTCCACCAGCTCATTGCAAAATTGCATCATGGGCTGCAACTCTCCCAACTTGCATGTACAACCTGCTATATCTAACTGCATAATTCCAACAACATCTATGACCGCATTTCTATGGAAACTACTTGCACACTGGAGAGCAATTTTCTAACATCAAACCTCCAACAATACATCCCTATATCAATTTTCTAACAGCACACTCCAGAAAGATGCCTCTAATGTTAAAATTCTGACTACACTGCGATACCACAATTCTAAGTTTAATCCAACATGATAATTTTAACATTGTATTTCTAGCACACCATCAATAGCACCTTACAAGCTGCTGCCAGCAAAGGGTTTGACTTACAGTTAATATATTTTTGGGCTAAATTCCTTTCAAAATACTTGAAATATACTCTTTATTCATTTTCCATTCCAATAAAATGCAGTAAAATTCAAAATTGTGTTTACTTCTGTCTAGTAAAATTATCACTTAAGTTACAAACCCTGAGAAAATAATTTCTAAATTTTACTTCAAATTTATGAATGACTTGTCAGCTGTGCACCAAGAATTATAATTTTAAGGAACCATACTGTTTCCTTTTAGTTTGAGAGACTGATTACCTTTATGAACTAGCTCACTGCAACTGGTCTCAGATTTCCAACCTGAATTATCATATTCAAGAGTTCAAGTTTGATGAAACTGTCACAGTCTGCTAGCTAAGCAGGCAGTGTTTGTAATGTGAATGATTCAGGTCATAACTAAAGCAATGCAGTAAATGATTACCTGCCCTTACTAAGCCACAAATTCCCTCTACCATCACCTACCATACAGCTGCACGCTTTATCTTCCCACACGTAAAACCATTATTAGACGAAGCAAAAATATCATGGCAATTACATTTGTGTTCAGTTATCTTCAACTTACACAATGTACCTACTCATGTCTGCAACATCTGCCATGAGTGTTTCACACCAAAAGGGCTGCCACTATAGTTACCAAGTATTCCAAGTCACCTGCAATTGTGCCATCTGTCAGAATAATAAGACTTAGTAAAAAGCATCTTCCAAGGCAGTTGCACTGCTCTGATTGATTTTAGGTTGCTTGACAAGTAGCTTTGCCATCACTTCATCTCAAAGTATTTCACCAATAAGTCAACAATAAATGTATATATTATATATATTTATACTCATATGCACAGTACTTTTATCACTATGTACATTATATTCTACAAAACTATACATTATGGGCGCTAGTATAGGTAGAGATTATTGTAAACGGTGTAACAGCAAGGTAATACTCTCAGCACCAACTCTCGCATGAAACCATTCTTGATATGTACCTCCACCCATCTTTATCAAGACTAACATCTTATAGTCCGGTCAACAATAAACAGGAATCATATCTTCAGTAGATAAGTATAGTCTGAGGGCATTTCAGTTAAACTAAATATATACTGACATCACAGGACTTGGATACCAATGTACAGTTATATGAAACTTCATACTTCATTTCAAAGAGAGACAACATCAACTCCTAAACAGGATTTAACGGAAATTGTCTACTATCATCCTTTTTCAGAAAAGTTTTATAAAAATGTAACAAATATTTCTGATTGTTCTCATTCCATCTAAATCTTCTGATGAGGGTTATTTTAGAGGATGTATGGTAAAAACAAAATGAGTGCTGCTGAGGATGAAATAGTGCTACTATGTTGGCATTTTTAACCATGGCAACAAAGCTCATGTGACTGGTA
>JAUTXX010461658.1:0-12615 GCA_032273605.1 Panulirus laevicauda
AATAAGAAATTGTATGGGTAGGTGAGAAAGGAAAAAGGTGGATGTAAGAGTGGAAATGTTAATGTGAGAAGTAAGGAAGGGGAGTTACCAAATCAAAAGGAGGAAATAAGAGGAAGATAGAAAGAGTATTTTAAAGAACTGATGAATATGGGAGACGTTGAGGCAGCATTTGTTACATGCATGGGTAGGGAGGATGGAAGAAAGAGGATACAAGTGTAAGAGCCAGTAGTAAGAAGGGAGGTACATAGGGTAATAATAAGTCTTAAGGTAGGAAAGGCGCCTTGAGGGAATGGGATTACATCTGAAATGCTGAAGTATGGAGGAATTGTGATGGATTGGATGCATTTGATATGTAAAGTAGCATGGGAACAGGTGTGCCTGAGAATTGGGGGAAAGCTGCTATTGTTCCTTTGTTAAAAGGAAAAGGTGCTAAGGATGATTGCAACAATTACAGGGAAATAACTCTTAAAAAAACTAGGAAAAGTGTATGCAAGAGTGTTGACATAGTGATGGAAGTGAGTGAATGCAAAATAGGTGAGGAGCAAAAGGGATTTAGTTAAGGAAGTGGATGTGTGGATCAGATTTTTATGGTAAAAATGACTGTAGAAAAGTATCTAGTGGAAGGTAAGAAGTTGGGTGCAGCTTTTATGCATCTGGAGAAAAATGTATGAAGGGTTCGAGTGCAATGCTTTATGGGCTGTGCAAAGGATATGTGGGGTAGGGGAACAACTGTCGGATGGTGTAAAAGCCTTCTTTAGAGTAGCAAATGCATGTGTAATAATAGATGGAGAGTTAAGTGAGTTTTGGTATACTTCTAGGTCTGAGGCAGGGCTGTGTGATGTCACCATGGTTTTTTAACATATATAGATGGAGTGATAAGAGAGGTGAAAGCAAGACTAGGGAAAGGGGGTGCAAAGACAGAGTGCGTTGGTGAGGTTAGGTGGCTAGTGACAAGCATATCTGCAAATGATATTGTTTTGTTTGCTGAGTGTTGCAGAAGATTGTGCATCTTATGATGTACTTAAACATAAGCAATTGAAGATAAATGCCAAGTAAAAGTAAAGTAATGGTGTTCGAAAGGAAACAGAGTGAAAGTATAGATTTTGCAAAACCTTACAGAGTGAAAGAAAATGTATTAAACTGTATTATAGTAATGGGGGAGAAAAACTGAATGAGGTTAAAGTATTTAGGAGCTATCTAGGGTAAGTTTGGTGTCATGGAAGGAAAGATAAGGGAGAGCAGCACAGGGTAGATGAGTCTTTGGATCCCTTCATATTGAAGGGTAAAGGTGTAATCATGGTGACATCATGTACCCAAGCTGCTGACTCACCTTCACTTGGAACCATGCACCCTCCTCTACCTGCTCATGCAAATGCCTCTCTCTTTTTTGATAAAAGCTCGGTGCTTCTAATAGCTTTACTCTCTCACCATATATTCATAAGACCTTCCACAAAGTCTCTCTCTAAGGAACTTCTCACACACATTCTTTAAAGCATTTACCAGATCCATATAGACTTTACTACTCAGAAACCACATTCTTCCTCCCCAGTCTGATGCACTGTGCATGCCATCACCCTTTCAGTAATAATAAGTTTTAAATGATAAATTCTTATTCAGGAAAAAACTTTAATAACTTTTTTCAGTATCAGAGATAGTAGATGAAATGATATTACTTTCACGAAACTAATTTAGCTTCTCACCTTTCCCCAGTTCATTTAGAAATATCTTTTTTCCTGATGCAGTACAATATCAAGGGAAAATAACATCTTTCTTTCCTTTGCTAAAAGCAGGATTCTGTATTGGTGTCTTGCTAGACTTAAATGCCATAAGTGAAAGATGTACTAAATATCCAAAGATAAACTCAGCACACATGGTAAGCATGAATCGGTTCTGGCAAGTACCAACTGAAGTTTGGTGTGAAAAACTAAAACCAGCACTGCCAAGTAGTGGCATCTGGAAATACTGTAGAGATGCAAACTTGAAAGAGCTTTAATACCTGATTGAAACATGCTGGATAAAACTGTATTGATATCAGTTACTAAAATATGCATCTGCCTGAGAAGATATTGTAAATTATACATGAAGGAACTTTTCATTAAGGAAACTGTTTAGTAATACAGCATTTTTGTGCTACTTTTGTCCAAGTGCCAGGAGGTGCAACAAAATTCATATCTCAGAAATTACTTTATAGAAGGCATCATTTAAAAACAAATCTTTTTAAAAACCAAAAGTATACATAATAAGTACTACAAAACAACTCTTAGACTTGTTTCTGGCATTGTATATACCCATATACAGTAACCAATATTAAACACCACAGCCATACATGTACAGAGATCTAAAATATGATCGATACAGTATTTCAAAGGGTGTAGGTACAGTTATCCCATTCACTGTTTCTGTAATAAAATGATAAGCTCTCAGTATCCAGGAGCAGGGAAATAGTAGACTCCCTATGGGGTAAGAAGTTCTTTGATGAGACTGCAGTCTCCACCCACTAATGATGATACAGCTTTGCTGAAAGTGCCTTATCAATTGTAGTGTAATAACTAATACTTTTATAGAATATATGGGATAGAGATACAGGTGTTATGGGACTCTTTGAAAGTGGTTACCCCTTTTGAGAAAGAAATCACCTTGTCTAAGCTGTATCAATATCAATGGATAAAAAGGAGTATAGACTTGTTGATCCCATTCCAAAAGACTCCATTACTTCCCTGCTCATTCTTTAAGTGCAGCCTCAAAGTAACAGAAGCCCCATAAATGAGGTCCTGGGGTTGTATATTCAAAATGGAGACATATAATATGGCAAGGGCAGCTGAATGACCTAATCAAGGCCATCTCATTAATGAAGTATATTTATATTTATTTATTTATTATACTTGATCACCGTTTCCCATGTCAGCAAGGTAGTGCCAGGAAACAGACGAAGAAAGACCTATCCACTCATATACATACACGAATATACTTACATATACATATCAACATAATACATACACATACATATCAACATATATGTAAGTATACATTGAAATGTATAGGTATGTATACGTGCGTGTGTGAGCGTTTATGTATATACATGTGTATGTGGGTGGGTTGGGCAATTCTTTTGTCTGTTTCCTTGCGCTACCTCGCTAATGCGGGAAACAGTGACAAAGTATAATAATAATAACATATCACATATATACATACATATACATACACAGACATATACATATATGCATATGAACATATTCATATTTGCCTTCATCCATTCCTGATGTCACCTTGCCATACAGGAAACAGCAATGCCACCCCCTGTATTAACGAGGTAGCACCAGGAAAACACACAAAAAAAAAATGCCACTCGTTTACACTCAGTCTCTAACTGTCATATGTAATGAACCAAAACCACAGCTCCCCAATTTACTGATCAACCTCTAGTGAAGGATGGGCAGCTGGGTCGAGTGTGGACCAAATGTCATAACCAGGACAGTTGGTCCTATGTGCTTAACCTGGGCAGTCTGTGAAAGCATTATACCCTATCTAATGCATACATTTTACTTTACCTTCCTACCCTAAGAGTCCCATCTATAGAGCTCCTGTAATGCTCAGGAAGCTGGCAAAGTCCACCAAGCATGACCACAGCTTAGAAAGTTTGATGTGTGTCTTTGTAGATCAAGTGTAGGGCATTTACAAAGTGATTATTCATTATTATTATCATTATTGTTAGACAACCTTAGGAACCCTTTTATGGGGCTGCAACAGCTTCAAGGGTGCACTGCAATCAGTGGGAGGGCAATGATGGACTCCTTTGAAGTGAGATTTTTTTTTTATGAGGCCGTTACACCTTTTTGTCCCCTGATGATGATACATCCTTGCTAAAGGTAACTTTTCACTCATTGTGTAACTCTGCGCAGGGAGAGTCCAGTAACACCTTTGTTCGTACATACTTTCAGACCCAAGAATCCCTTCTATCTTTATAATGCTCCTGCAGCACTTAGGAAGGTGGTCATGTCCACCAGTTAAGACCATAGGTCAGAAAGTGTATTGATGCTGTATGTATCCCTATGTGAAAAGATTGCGGTAAAAAGTGCTCAGTATCTTCATTAAGGTAGATGTATTGTGGGCATGAAGGGACTTGGGATATGATGAAAGGGTGTTTGTAGTAATGTAAGGATTGTGAAGTTTAGATTGTAGATGGGATTATGTATTGTTGTTTTTGATGGTTGCATGTCTTGGGTGTGTGTGTGTGTGTGTGTGTGTGTGTGCATCTAAAACTGACCTGGGTGGCTGGTTGTTTAGTGCTTATCAAGACATTTCAGACTGTGTTTTGTCAGTATTATGTTTGCCTGAGGGTGGGGGATTTTTGAGTTTAGGTTGCTGAAGTGTGAGATGGGAATGAGCATTCTGTTTCTGCTTGGGGGGTTGGTGGTTAGTAATGTAGTGGTTTGGGTAGGAGGGGTCTCATGCTGTTGCAAAGATTTGAATGTTGAGTATGATGTGGTGGGCAAAGATTTGAATGTTGAGTATGATGTGGTGGGATTGTACTAGAAGGATCTTTGTTTCACTAAGTCAGTGATGAGTGTCTGTATTTGCTAAGTAGCCAGTAATTGTTCTGAGCACCCTAATTTGTGTGGTTTGCAGCTTTGTTTCAAGCTGAAGCAATGAAGTTCATGACAAATATATTTTAGTGTGGGCCAGGTTGAGTATGACATGATCTATGGAAATGTTACATGAGGCAGCTCCCATTGGCTTTGTGGCATGTGTTCAGCTCATGAAGTTTCTCAAGCATTAAATATTCACTAAAGCTACTTTTTTCACTAGTTATGTCACAAATGACACTTTATAGCTTGCACTTTCTTGATGTGAAAAATACATGGTAACGGTAACTTTGATGTATATTTCTAATCTTTTCAAAGTTTGGATCGGATATCTTATCACAGCCATTATCATAACTATCTTATTTTATGGTGTCTAGGTCATCTTCACTTTCTGAACCTGTATCAGCGTCTGTATCATCACAGATTTCTTTGTTAACATCAAATGTTACCAGCCTGCATGGGGTTACCCTATGAGTGAAAAGTTACCTTTAGCAAGGCTGCATTATTGGGAGTACAATCTTATTAAAGAACTTCTTACCTGAAAGGAGTCCATCATCTCCCTGCTACTGGAAGTAGTACAGCATTGGAGCTGTAAGAACTCCAAGAAAGAGTTCCTGGGTAACACCAAAGCTCTTTTAGAAAGGTGTCTTAAGCAATCATGAAAAACAAGTTCACATGTTTTCCTGGTCAAGGATCAGAGTGCTCGACTTGATCTTTTAAGACAGTCATGAAAGAAAGCTGGTGGAAGCCAAATACTCAAGACAGCTTGAAAATTAACTACTGGTGGTAACCATTTCCATCTACAATATTCTGCACCTAAATATTTCAAACAGGATGAGAATATCATCACTCATAAAGACAAATTGACATTATGTGACAAGTATACTCATCACTAACAATGGATGGGTTTAAGGACATTGTATAATATATGACAAATGTAAGATTTACTTACAAAAATATAATTATACAAAAATAATTTGTAAAATATGGTAAAGTGCAAATCTTTGAATATCTTGAATTTCAAGATAAGCCATGTTGAATAATAAAGACCTTACATATTTAATTTACAGGTTTAGAGACAATGCAAATGGTGCTTATAAACTTTTTGGTTCATTAACAGTAAAATGTAACTAACAATATGTGTTAGTCTTTGAGTAAGCATAAATATCCAAAATGTGAATATGTTATGAAATGATAACAAGTAACGAATCTGAAGGTTTAACCGAATCTTTATCATTATTGTAGTTACAGAGTTACATCAGTACTACACATGACATATGAGATAAAACTTTTTACAAATATGCAACAAGCACAAACCGGTCTCCCTTGTTTATGATGGGGGTTATTTTTCAAGAACAGACTAGTATAAGTGTCTGGTATTAATGAAGATGAATCTCCATTTCCAGCAAAAGCTAGTTTCCCTTTTTGATAAATATTCTGTACTTATTTCTGTTTTTCAAGCATACAATAACAAGTGAATAACATCGTATCATAAAAATTGTGTGAAAATATTATAAATGAGAATACAGTACTGTATTTACCAATATATTCTGTTGTTTTCTGCATGTGAAGCTGATGTCAGGCAAGTGAAGTGAATGACTGGGTTGTATGAGGAGAGGGTGGTGTATGTGATGGACTTGTTGGTGTTACATGCATAGAAAAAAATGCTGAGGCTACTTCACCATTCTCTGGTCCTTTAATTAATTAATTACAGAGTTAACATATATCTTTTTAGTGGCAGCTGAAGTGGTAGGGTCAACTGTATATGCACACACCCACAGACAAACACACACACACACACAGCCTCTATATGATTATTATTATCTAGTAGGATAAAAGCTTCAAGATTTTGTGTGTGAGAAGAAATTGGGAGTAAACGTCATCCCTAACCTGTTGCCGGGATCCCATATTAAGAGAATAGTTAGGGAGACAAATTGCACTGGCCAATATCAGAATAGCTTTCAAGTATATGGTTAAGGAAATATTTAGCAAGCCATTCATGTCCCATGGTGAACAATATGAAAGAAACAAATCTTAATATAGCATTCATTATCATTTTTTATTTATCATTCTATTTTTATTTGTAACTGAAAAGACTTTACTGTTTTTTCATCACAGACAAATGTGAATTGTCAGTTTGCTTTGTTAGCTATGTGCAATCACATGAATTTGATCCAGTGTAACAAATTTGGGTATTATGTCATACAAGCAAATCTGGTTCTTGAGAAATCAGTACAAACAAGGGAGAACAGTATAGTGATGAGTAAAGCATTATTCTTGTTATATAAATGCCAAAGGCCAATTAATATCTTCCAAATCACATAAAAAGAGGAAATTCTAAACTAATACTGTCTATTGTATGTTACTCCTATCTTTTTCAGTATGTGAATAAAATCTCAGCTTTGCTGTAGCTTTGACAAATGTAGAAAGATGGTGCACCACTCAATATATATGATTCAGATACAACTGGAAACTACATGGAAAGTGAATTCAACAACTAAATAACACCCTTTAAATCTGTATTCAGGCAGGAGTCAGGTAAATCATAAGAATAAATAATACATTGCTTATGAAAAGAGAACTAATAGATTTTAATATATATGATTCAGATCTAACTGGAAACTACAAGGAAAGTGAAATCAACAACTAATTACAACCTTTCAATTCATATTCAGGCAGGAATCAGGTAAATCATAAGAATAAATAATACATTGCTTATGAGAAGAGAATTAGTAAATCTCAATATATATATATGATTCAGATCTAACTGGAAACTACAAGGAAAGTGAAATCAACAACTAATTACACCCTTTCAATTTATATTCAGGCAGGAGTCAGGTAAATCATAAGAATAAATAATACTTTGCTTATGAGAAGAGAATTAATAAATCTCAATATATATATGATTCAGATCTAACTGGAAACTACAACGAAAGTGAAATCAACAACTAATTACACCCTTTCGATTTATATTCAGGCAGGAGTTGGGTAAATCATAAGAATACTAAATAATACATTGCTTATGAGAAGAGAATTAATAAATCTTAATATATATGATTCAGATCTAACTGGAAACTATAAAGAAAGTGAAATCAACAACTAATTACACCCTTTCAATTTATATACAGGCAAGAGTCAGGTAAATCATAAGAATAAATAATACACTGCTTATGAAAAGAGAATTAATAAATCTGAACCATAAAGTACAATATTCCTGACTAAAGAGGCCACCTTTGGTGAAAATAGATCTCCCTTTAAGGTGAGTGCTTAAGCAAGAGAAAAGTAGCTGGTAGTATCTATGTTTTAACAAATCTGATGTGACCCCTATGATACTATCATAGTAGCTGCACAAGTATTTACTGTCTCATTTGCTTGTGGTAAGATCAAAGATGATGTGCTATGATGATTTCTTTTGAACTCACAACAGTGAGCTAAACAATATTGGACAACTTTCTGAGCATTAATATACAGTAACTGACAACTGGTAAACAGACCTATATCTAGTTATCTACATATACATGGTGAGCCAAAAGTTACTTTACACCTACCATATACAATGCACCCATCTGCTGTGCTAATTTATGGACAGACTTTTTCAGGCTTTACACTATGCAATCCAATATGTTGTGTTACTACTGCCAGCCTGCTGGATCAAGGCATGCTAACAACTGATCCAGTTTCATGAAACTTGGAACATAACCACTGCACTGCATTGCATTGTAGTATGGTAGTGTCAATATCCTTTTTAGCAAACTTGTGTTGCACTTCATCTGTATATTGGTCTGCAATTCATAACCCCTGCACAATCAAAAACACTCAAGGCTTAAGCGATAAAACCATTTTCACATTGGCACCTGTAAGTGTTCTTTTTCGACTAATTCAAAATGTACATTGGTAGTAATAATCAAAAGTACTGCAATAATTATTAATGCTTTGTTGTAATAATCATAAAATTATTTACTGAACAGTTTAAAAATAAATCAAATCTATCACATCTTTTCCCAAAGTATACCAGATATTTTCATGTTGGGATTAAGCTTATTTGCATTTGACCATTGCAAAGCAGATTTTATTGATGAGGCCAACGTATTTATAAATCTTCCAAGTCACCATTAACTTGAATTATTCACTGAAAATTTTCTTCTTGCCTGAATACACCTTTGTCACAGAGTATTAACTATTTTCTTGGGAGCAACCATGCTACTTAGAATAAAATATGTTTTGAGCTCAGTGTTCTCACCATTACTGTAAGCCTTAGCAGTATAGCAAAACTCACACAAAATTCAAATGGCAAGCAAACATGGGCAACTGATAGGAAGATGTTTACAGGAAGATAATATTTGGTATTAAGGGTGAAGTGTGGGGAAAAGTAAAGGGAAGAGACACTTAAAGGGCCCAGAATAAAAAGCACCAATGCGGCCTGAGATGACTCTTCTAGGCCCTGGTTGTGGGCCTTGCTAAGGCAGTGCACACGAGTGCAACCCATCCCATGTTTTGTAAAACTTGTCAAAAAATATATCATACAAATCTGCACATACTGTACTTATGCAAAGCAAAGGTTATGTACAAAAATATTATGGTACATACTCAGCCCTTTGGTATTTTGTCAATGTGTCAGGTATTGCCTTAAAAAAATTCAGCTGGACCTATTTAAAACCTGGCAGGAAAACTCCTTGGAGTATTAAAAAAAATACATTCATAAAATCCAAATACTGAATATCTTATCATTTTTTCCTTTGATAAATCACCAATCGTATTTTCATTGGGGGTCTCTTAGTTTTAGAATTCTTAAAAATAATGCATTAATTGACTTGAAAAACATGGAGGGGATATATATTTCATACCACCCTTACTAGTTTGAGAGGGTAATTCTGATAACATTTAAGAAATATTATGACTGCAACTTCTCAAAATTACTTAAATGAAGTTTGAAAACATTACAAAACTTAAATCATGAGACAAATGGAACCAATAGAGGGGTGTTATGAACAGTAAAAATGAGATGTTGGGACTGGGAAGAAAGTATAACATCTAATAAAAGTAAAAAGGTAGTGTGAAAAATATGGTCTAAAAGGAAGTTGTACACTGAGGGAAGAGAGATACAGATGTAGAGGATTGCTACCATGTATGCAAATGATACCATGAATTTTACAAATACGAAGGAAGAAAAATAACAACATCCTAATGGGTTTTTCTAAGGCTGTTTTTAATGGTGGAAGAGGTCACAACCATATGGATTTGTGTTAGAGAATAAAAAAGAAAAAAAAAAATGGCTCAAGGAGAAATGAATATACACTTTATGAGTAACTAAGAGGGCACATAGACTGAAACTAAAAAATTTGATATATCTCATCTTAAATATATTTACGGTGTTGCTCTCTTTTCTGCTTAGTAAATCACATATGTTAAGTAACTGCCTCATTTCACCTTAAATACTTATGCATCACAGATAAAGAGCCGCAATTCTGTTATTATTAAAGCTGTACGACTTGAAGTTTGCCATAATTGTAGTCTGTCGCAGTCTATTAACTGTATTGCGACATCTAGAACAAGTAAAGTGAAAAGTTGACGGTATACCCATCCCATGTGGGGAGTTCTTATTGGCTTTAAGATTTCTTTTTTTTTGACTGCTTTATAAAACTTGATTTTGAGGTTTCTGAAAAACAGTGGAGTAAATCCAAAATCTAGCAATCAAGTAGGTCACCAGCCTTAGTCACTCTGATTTATTTCAGAAAAAAATAACCAGAACTAGGTCAAGTCACCCTTATTATCCATGTGTTCATAAATACCTTTCCTCGTCTTCTTTTTCCATGACATTTTTGTCTATCACAAGCCTTACAAAAAAGTTAGTAATCATTCCTCAAGTGGGCAAACAAGTATGTACCTCCATGCTACTTTCCATCTTATCAACCATATCTTCGTCTGTAATTCCTGTCTGTTGTTATCTATCTATCTATATGACTAATATCTATCCCCTCTGGGAACTCCCATCAAGGGGGTATCCATGGTAAAAGAGTCCCCACTTATCCATGTCCTTATATGCCTTCCTCACATACACCATTAGATGCATTCTTCCACCATTTCTCTCCCTCCCATACTCTTACACTCTATTTCTCCATGTCACAGGTGATCTTCCTCTCACACCAACCCCTATATTTACACTATCATACACTCTTCTTGTAAACACCCTATCTTGCATTCTTTCCATGCGCCCAAACCATCTCAAAGTACGTATTACACTTCATCCACTCTACCACTTCAGCATTCATTCCCTTTGCATTCCCTGCCATATCATATCTCTCTTACATCCCAAAATTTCCTTTTTCATTCTGTCTAATCACACCACATGCTCCTCTCAAATAGCTCATTTCCATAGCCTAGATTCTTGACCTCTGTGATTTATTCCAAATCCATGTTTCAGTTGCATAGGTCCGGGTTGGAGGATCGTGATGTCCCTTAATCATTTTTTCACTTCCATACTTACACCTCTACCTTTCATTATTCTATTAAGGGACCCAATGACTTTGACCCTATAATTATTGCTATCACTGCTGGAAGTCTTGATGTTCCCTCTACTGGGCTTTGTAAGAGATTCAGAGACAATGAAAATTCATTGGGTAATGTTTTTTTATAAGTTTGTGCACAAAAGGAATCATTATTCAAAATAAAAAAAAAAAAGTTTTGCAAAAATGTTTGTCTTTTACTTAAAAAAATAGAGTTAAATATCACTTACTCTTCCTGTCAACTATTCCTAAAACTCCTGTGCATAACTTTTGTGCATGGAAAGAAAGGGAATTACTGGTTGGGGTATATCTGCCCAGGGCTATTGACTCCTAAATCCTTCCCTGAGTGTGTTCATGGTATATCAGACCAAATTTTTGGCTGCCAAAAGAGCTAACATTTTGACTTAAAAGACGTTAACCATATGACTTTATATCAGAGTCAAATATACCTTTGTGTCATAAGTTTTTCATGAGATTTTGGATATAAATATATAGTATATAAATTAACGTACATGCAAATCTTTGTAAGTATGAAAAGCTGACACCTCAATGAGCACAGTAGTGTCACCTGCCACTTATTTAAGTACTAGCTGATTATGCACTTTCTATTAAATAGGGCTCTTCATTTAAGTTTCCTGAAGGGTATACAGTGTCAGCAAACTAATTTAACAAAATAATCTTTTTCAATAACAGCAGCACTCAATTCTCCAACTGATTTTTACCTCCACTTCTTTATTTATGAAACATCAAAGCATTAAACAGAGAAACCAGCCACTGAGAATAAATATTACAGAGGAGAAGAATTCTTTGTTTGAAATGATATATGGAGTAGGAACACTGAGAGACTGAGCAACCTTTCTGAGTTCTAATAATGGCAGGATCAAATGGAGAATATCAGGAATCATAAAGAATATATCTCGTAGCACCTGGAATATAAAGTGAGCATCAGCATTACTAAAATAATAGTTTATGCAATAACCTGTATAATATTTTTTTTACATAAAATTATAACTCAGATAACACCAATATCAACATTCTGCACATACATATGCTTAACATGTTAAAATTGCAATGTAGACAGTACAGAAAGGTGTAATAATAAATGCAGGATCATCTAAGATTTTCATTTGCCTTCATCCATCCTGGTGCTACCCCGCCCCACTGTAAACAGCATCGCTACCCCCTGCTTCAGCGAGGTAACGCCAGAAAAACAGACAAAAGAGGCCACTTTCATTCACACTCAGTCTCTAGCTGTCATGTGTAATGCACCAAAACCACAGCTCCCTATTCACATACATGCACTACAAAACTTTCCACGGTTTACCACAGACGTTTTGCATGCCCTGTTATATGGTTGCAAGGCATGGGTTATAGATAGGGTTGTACGGAAGAGGGTGGATGTGTTGGAAATTAAATGCTTGAGGACAATATGTGGTGTGAGGTGGTTTGATTAAGTAATGAAAGGGTAAGAGAGATGTGTGGAAATAAAAAGAGTGTGGTTGAGAGAGCAGAAGAGGGTGTATTGAAAT
>JAUTXX010461769.1:0-12614 GCA_032273605.1 Panulirus laevicauda
TTTTCATTTTTTTATTTTGCTTTGTCGCTGTCTCCCGTGTTAGCGAGGTAGCGCAAGGAAACAGACAAAAGAATGGCACAACCCACCCACATACACATGTATATACATAAACGCCCACACACGTACATATACATACTTATATATTTCAACATATACATCCACAGACATATACATATATACACATGTACATATTCATACATGCTGCCTTCATCCATTCCGCCACACACACACACACACATATATGTATATTTTAATATATCTTTTCCTTCCGTACGTTTATATTTCTATATAACTCAAGAGTTTAAAATTATATCACGGGACCATTTCTAAATGCAATAGAATTGAAAAAAATATCCTCATACAGCCTGTTTCTGACTGAGACACATAATGTAAATATCTTTTTAACAATGAAATACGACAAATATAATGGACAGGATAGAAAGTTTATATCATAAAGACAACATTTATTTTAAAAAACACCTGTAGATCTTATAAACAAGCCATCATCAGTGGTACAGTATAGGGTATCTCATTAGAAATGTCTCTCATTAAAGGTATTATATAGGGTATCTCATTAGAAATGTCTCTCATTAAGGGTATTGTAATGAATCTCCAACTTAAAGCAAACCCAAAACTACAGTCATTTTCAAAGTAGAGCATTTCATAGATATTTTATCCCAGTGAAATGATTTGTAATAATGAAAATCAATACAATCGTTATAAAGTAAATTCTAAACAGATATATTTGTCATACAGACTGAATATAAGCTTATACAAAGGAACAACCTAATATTTTGTCTAGTCAACAAAAATCGATAAATTTGTCTTATAAATAAAGATTTTACACTCATTTCTCAACATGCATGACCTGTTGAAAAATATATAGTTAATCTGTATGAAGGATTTATTTACCATTTGAATATTGATGAAGTTTCTCAAAAGGCTCTCAGCATCAGAAGTGAAATTTAGTATGAGAAAAATGTCATCAGCTTATATGACACCTACAGTGCAAGTGAAATTATTACGCAACTTATGAACTACAATTCCCACAAAAGATATGATTTACTTATTTACAACACAGCTTTTCAATTTCTTCTCAACATCAGAGACACTTGTGCCCCTCACTGTTACTGTCTTCTGCCTTGATCTTGACCCCTGAAAGAAAAACAACAGTTATATAACTGAGGTAGAATAAAAGATAGAGAAATTACCATCAAGATAATGAGATATGATACAGGTTATGGGGAGAAGAAATACAGTCAGAAAAAAGAGAAATTAGAAACACTGCTTTACAGCAGACTTTTGTATAAGGACAAGTATATCTCGAGGAATAGTAAACTGGATATGGTATATAGAGTTTCAATGTGAAACATGGACAGCAGTACCTCATGGAGGGGGAAAAAAAATATGTATCACTCGCTATTCATGAGAGCTCAAAACAGAAAGGATATATTTTGTTGTACTTTACAGACAGAATGTAAAACTAAAATCTGTAATCTATGGAACCAAGCAATAAATGTATTTACAGTTATTATTTATTTTAGAAATAAGGGCCCTTGACTGTGGTCTTAACACATATCATAACCTCAACATGAGCGTCCTGTATGTCTAATGCTGGTTTCAAACATATCTGTTTACAATATAACACGTGTAAATATATACTATATAACTGTGGTAAAATAGTTTGGACATATTGGACTGGAAGAGTAAGACGAGACTGACAAAGAGGGTATATACAATTTTTTTAACAAAAGATTCTACCTTTGAAAATTAATATGGTGATGCAAGAATAGGGCCATGATGGTGCAGTGCCACTATTTCATTTTTTAGGAATACCTCTGCAAATTCTTATGTGTTATAACGGTCTTCTAACAGGGTAGATAAGTGTTCAGACTGTAATTCTTTCACTCTCCAAAATTATGGGCTACATTACTTTACTTAGTGGGACTAATTGAGCGGCAGTAAGTGACTCAACAACTGTGTCATGAAACATGTTATACTTCAGTTAATACAATTACTTCATGACTTTAGATGAGTTTACTCTGTACTCTCTTCTTTTACTGGTTGTTATGTAAATGAAACAACATCCTTCTCTATGCATTACAAAATCTAATAATGTAAAATAAGATGCAGTACAGATGAATCCACAGCAACACGCAACTCTGAAAATGATAATTCATGGGTGTCATTTACATGATGGTTGCTATTATAGGACTACGATTTTGAAAGATTAACTTCTCTTCTTATGATTATAATACCACTCACCCTTGTTAAGCTGACATCACTCTTGCGTACTCCGAAAGTTGATGCTAAAAACTTCACTAGCTCTGCATTGGCTTCTCCATCTGTGGGTGGTGCAGCGATCTGAACTCCAACACCCTCAGTACTTACATCTGCCAAGAGTGAAAATTACTTTAAAGCAGTACAGTTAATTTCTGGTCAGTGCACATACAATCAGTTGAATAATACTGCATATTAGTTGGGTTATCATTTATGACAAACAATTGTCCCTTGCACTAAAGAAGTTGAAAAAACTATTATAACTTTATGGATGTATCATACACTTACCAGTAAATCCATTATCCTTGGCTCCTGGTTTAGCTAAGATCCTCAAAACAACATTGCCAGATTTGTCACACGAAATGGGACCTGCTGCTCCTTGGTTTTCACTGGCTTCCACCACTGCCTAAAATTAGGAATGAAACTTTAGTATGAAATAATTGTGTTAATTGTGTAACATAATCCTATGGGGACAATATTCTCTAATTTCCTTATACCTTGAGAGCAGGATATACTGCAATTCTAAACAAAATCAATGGCTGAAGGTACATTTTCAAAAAATATCTCAGTCATAATACATTTGACCTTTCTTATTCAATACTCTATTTTATGTTGTTTCCCCTTATACAGCAAGCAAAATCATAATCAAATGTATTAGTGCTTCTTTTATAAATTTTCTAAAATTACTGTGTAACAAAGGGATGAACAGTAGTTCAGTTCAGATGTTTAATGGAGACTCTGAAAACCAAGTTTTCAACAGATAGTTGATCTCATCTTTTTTACTTTCTCTCATTTAATGCATTATGGTCCACAGGGAATCTTCAAATGTTTATAATGCTCCATACACAAGCAAATCAGTCTCTTCATTCTCTTTCTTTACAAACACTCTGGCTTCCCCTTCTTACATCAAGCATTGGTTTTGCCTCACTTTATATAAATCTTTGGATAAGAATGCTTTTTAGTGACACTTATGATTTTCATGTCCCCTACCAGTAAGTATTTTTACTTAGATTGTCTTTGTATCTGGGTATATGTTTCTGTTTCAAATGATATGTGAAATATACTAGATTATTTTTGAGCCTGATTTACAGGTTGAAGTTTTCTCCATAACAATTTCCAATTGGTGGAACCTACCACCTGACTGTTAGGAGAACCAAAGTCTCTCCACCTGGTTTAACCCATTCACTATGGCTAGTAAGTATAGGGCCTCTAATTTATTTTTACATTCACTGCAACTAGTACACATATGAATCATGCATTTTCAAAATCCAATGTAAGATATCTTGTCCTGATTTTTATGCCAAATATTGGCCTTTAACATTCTCATGTTTGTTCCCATACAGCAGTCATTTATAATCCTTTAATATGGGGCAGTATCTCACAATAAAAGATGTTGCTTAAAGTATGAATTTCTACCATAAACTACAACAAATGTTCATCCAAAATACTTAACCACATCTTTTTTTTATAATCACCCCAAGACCAATTTCCATGAAAGTCCCTGTTACCCAGGTCCTGTTTTTAAAAGCTCCTGCAGCCCAAGGCTGTGCTACTTCTTTTAGAGTGAGAAGTTCCATGACAAGACTGTATTTCTAAGGTACTTCTCACCAAAGATGACTTTAAACTCATGGTGTAATTCCTCACCAAAGGTGACATTTAAATCATGGGGTAACTTCTTGCAGGTATAACCCAGTTTGTGATGTTTTAACACAAACAATGATGTATACTTTAGTACAGTACTGGTGTAATGAAAGCAAGAAAAATTCATCCGATGATAAAAAACAGTATACTCCTTTGTCTGGCAATATTGACACCCATGCTCTTTACCTGCTTAGTAGCTTTTGGACACCTGCTTTCTGATGAGATTTATATTTCTGTAATCAAGAGAAAGTACTTTATTCATTGGTTGGGAAAATGTGAAATTTTTTATTCAAAACTTTAGAAAACCACCCTGCACAGGGATGGAATGCTAAATTTTCAACCTGCTACTGTGAAATGGTTAACAAATGAATGGATATTTTGCCTTTGCTAGAATAAGCAGGATATGAAAGCTTTTTTAAACACCCCCCCAAGGCTATAATTGGGATAAAGTAAAACCATGTAAAACTGCAGCATCTACCTGGAGAAACCTTAGGATATCAAGCCTCCAGTTCAACCCAACTTAAAGAAGCAAAAATATGAATTAGTGGAAGTGATATCAGATAAAGATTCTTCAGAGACCAACAGGCATGAACATTGGAAACTTCATTCTGGATTCATGCATCCAAGCACTTGATACTTTGTATACATTGTATAATACTGAGCATATGGCATCAGATTAGTAGTGTAATCTATACACTAAAATAAGAATTTAGTAACAAATCTGATCAAGAAGAACTGAAAAGCTACAAACCTGCTCATTCTTCCCCTTTGGGTTGGTTCCTTTAGCTTTGTTCTTCCCCATTGTCTTAGTCCTCCAGCACACTACATTTGGAAAATTTAGATAATGAGTATAAAGAGAACCATAAACCTGAGTCAGTCCTTTCCTTGCAAACATAGGTCTGTGTTCTCTGTAAGCACTATTTCATGCACACTGTTTTTGAAGTGTAGGAGAGAGATTGAACTTCATGCTTCATATTTTTAATTTGTAAGGCTGTTCTATATTTCTATAAAGCTTCCTGTTACCAGGTCATCTATCATGAGTTTCACAAAATTTCAGTAAGAGGGTCCATATACTGCATCACCATATGTTTCCAATATCTGAAATGGTCTATTATTAATAATTGAAGACCAAAGTGACAGTTGATCTGAAATCTCAACATATCTATGGAAATGTCTGTTTTAAGAAGGAGACAATGTTTTGTAAGACACTACAAATGTAAGATGAAAATCAAAGGATAATATCATAACAAATATTTTTAAGTGTTTTCAGGGACTATCCAAAGCTTTTAATCAAAATACCAATATACCTTTCCTACAAGATACAAAATCAAAGATTATCAAAACCATTAATTAGTACATAGATAACTCCTTTTATATTAATGGTTGTTGGGAGTAAATAAGTCTACTCTTGGAGAATTATATTACTAGGCAGCATTCTATTTGAGTGTTTGAGCTATCCCTACAGTCTTCTGTGGGTTTTAAACAATAACTAACAACCTTCAACTTAATATGAAAAAAGAAATCACAATTTTAAGATTGGTTGATTCCCTAAATTGACAATTTTCTGTCCCATGATTTTTAAACTAATAAAAGGTAGTGTTACCATGATTGAAATATCTGAAAAAAAAGATGACCTTTCATGATGACAACATATTCAAGTACCTACCTGTCTATGTCAAAGAAATACATGTCAGATGCGGAGGGAAAAGAGAAGGGCAGAGCAAACTAGAGATGGAAGGATGGAGCAAAAAAGAAAAAAGAATTGAGTGCTTGGAGCATTGACACCCAGGAGTAAGAAGGGCTTATAGAGTGAACTGGAGTAATGTGGCATAAAAGGGGCAACATGCTGCAAGTGGACTGAACCAGAGAATATGAAGCAGCTTGGGGAAACCACGGAAAGGTCTATGGTGCCTAGTTGTGGATAGGGGGCTATGGTTTCGAAGCATCACGTGACAGCAAGGAAATAGAAATAAGCAAACGAGACCTTTTCTTTGTTCCTGGAACTAACTTGCTAATGAATGAAACACCTTCTAAGCATGCTTCATCCTTATCACACCTTCATGGTTCTCTCAACAACATATTCCCTCACCTCCCATCCAAGGTTGTCAGCTGTCTTCCCTTCACTTTGTTTCCTTCTACCAAGCTTAAACATATTTTCATTGTCAACTTATTCATCATACTTTACAGGTTATAAGAATATTTGTAAGTAGCTTATAACTCTGATTATCATTATGTATAAGCATCACTATGACTTTGACCTATAACCTCCCACTTGCATTTTGGAGAGACTGCCTTTTCTGAGGGTAAAACCACTCATTGAAATTTTGCTAACGTAAAACTAAAGTTAGCTCACAGAGATCATTTCTCTGTTTCAGTTTCCAGTGACAGTGACATCTGAAAATCTAACCCTCAAGATCACTTTTGTTTCAAAGAAAGTACGATGTTTGGTTAATAAGGAGGATACAGAGAATACCTGTTCAGAGGTTTATAAGAGTTAGAAGATGTAATCAGACAAAATGAAATAAAAATAATAATCTTTACGTACAATTTGATTTACTAAATCACTCTGGCTAAAAAACATGTGGTGAATACAGAGTAAAAACATTACCTTTTCATTTAGAGGCCAGAGATGTAGGCTTGCTTTTGATAACCATTTATTTAATAAGGTTAACAAGTGTTTGTCAATAAAGTACACTCAAAGAAATGCAGGAGCCCTACCTCCAGTGTGAATATTCTGGACACATTAATGAAATATTGTTTATTGGAATTTGCACTTTACACTGCGAACTATCCAACTTCTACTTTAAAGTCCGCATACCTCCCACCAAATACATACAAACCTCTTATCATACATCACCTGATTAATCTCATCAAGTGTATGTTTAAGTGCAACAAAACTTCTCAGTCAAGTTTTTGCAGTCTTGCAGCTGCAATAGCTTGCAACCAACAACAAGCTAAAATAAGCATGTATCATACTTTCTCTGTCATCTAGCTAGTATTATAAATCATACTATCCAGATATTAATATGTGACGTTTTGTTAACAGTAAAGTACGGTATTCAATGAAAGTTGGAAAAGTTAAAATCCTAAAACAGAAATAATTAATCCGACGTTCTTCACATAGTGGTGTCGATATCCAGTTCTCAGGAAACCTTTTTTGAAGTAAATAAGTGAAGTAGCATTGTATAGCTTTAAAAAGAATAAGGTGGTTATAAAATTACTGGTTAAGCCAAATCATATCCTTGTTTGTACTTGTGTGAAAAATTATTTTCTCCTAAATGGCTTGTCGTCTGCCTAGTTACGAAAAGCGCATGCGCTATTATGGATGTAAACAACAACACATGATGGTTGTCCCATTGTGGTCGGCTAATTCCGCTGAACTGTAAATTTAAGAATTCTGTAAGTGATACTGTATGGAAAATCACTAGAGTGTTAGTAGACTAAGGTTAGGGATATATCCTCTGCGTGTATCTCATTAAATGTCAAACTATGTACACATCTGAACCAATAAAGACATCTGGAACGGATGTTTTCAAGGTAGATGAATAGATCATGTACACAAATTGAACTTAGATATTAAAAGTCTGCATGAGGAATACTGTTAATTTTGAATCACCGATTTTCAGTGGATCTCATGCATGTTAGTCATTGCCTGAGAGTATGGAAGGGCACAGAAAAGGTGAAACCTGCAGCTTCACTCGTACTCACCACTCATTTGAAACAACGGGAGTTACCGCCGTGGACTTCCTATTTTGTGAAATACAGAGATATTACTAGTGATCAGCGAGGGTATTCACACTTTAATTGGAAGGTAAGCAAGGCTTGTATACTGATTAACACAGCTTATGTAATTTTATATATAATTGTACACTTGAAACTAATCTTCAGTATCTTCCTTTGTGATTTGAATTGTTACATGTGTTTTGACTTGGAAATGACCCTTGTTTAGCATTGTTCAGGAAGTCATTCACATTAGAGAGGAAGCACCTGTTATCAACATCCAGACAAACATGACCACTGCCATACAGCTCTTTGATGTCCTGCCAATAGGACGTAGACCTAATGTTTTAGAACAGGTAGATCACGTCACTGACCTGCCACAAGCTATCGAGTCCACCATTTCAGGACATGAGGAATGTGTCACTGATACACCCAATCGTAGGTTATGAGGTCAGACTGAATGAAAAATATTAAGCCAAAGTCTGGTATGGTAAAAAAAATGGGTATTTCATATTATAATAACTTGGGGAGCAGTCAGCAGATGAGCATTCTTTAAGATTTTGATATGGCTCAAGAAGGGCGAGTGAAGTGAAAAATGAGAATGTTAAAAGGAGTTGTAAAATAGAGAAGGGATTTATTAGATTGATTTTGTCACACCGTTTTTCCTCACAATGGCTCACAGTGTAAACCCTTTTATTGTGCATTCTGTGTGAAAAATTAAATACCCCTTGCAAAAGGAAATATCTTACAGAAAATCTCTTAAATTACATTTTTGTGTCTATATACAATTGCCTCAGGACCCTTTACTAAGAAGCATTCTACTGTTACTCAGGACTTGCCTTTCAGAAGCACCTTTACCCCAAGGCTGCATTACTTCCAGTAAAAGGAAAATGATGAACTCCTTGGAGTGAGAAATTCCTGATAAGACCGCACTTTCATTGATATAGACATGCCAAAGATGACTTTCACTTGTGGTGTAATCTCATGCAGGCATAGTCCGATGATGTATCTCTATATCATTTATTTATTTACTTATGAATATATAGTATTTGTGAAGGAAGTACCCAAAAAAACTGGCAAATTTTTTTTCCATATTGATTAAGGCAAGCCCTGGATGGAAGCATGGATCCTGTTTTTTTTATGTAACTACTGTATACAATGATAATGTTTTGTTCTAGGTGTGATTTTGTTTTACGAACGCCAAAATTCATTACACCTTTATGTTTTTTATCAGGTGTGATTTTACATATCCTTCACATATTTACATTTTTTATATAAATTATACATGACTTTTATGTGTATTGTCTAAATATTTTCTTATCATTTACACAGAAAGAATTTCACTTGTGTGAATAAATGAAAAAATATCCATATATTCATAAAAAATGTAAATGTTAATATGTGTTTGAGAAATTGTTACAGTTACTGAAAAATTTACCACAGTTCTTTGTAAAATATAGCTTCCCACCACAGTGATGCAGTTATGGTGCCTCTAATGATTTTGGGTTGCTGTGTGTAATATTATTTCTAGCCATGTTTTTATTATGTAGAGTGAAGATGTATGAGAAAGTTGATTTATTAGCCTCAGTTGCCCAATGTCAATGAAAGCACTGCAATGAGGGTTGCCACTTCTTATACAATGTTTTCTTTCTTTGAACATATTTTTCCTGCAGAAGCAACTTGTTTCCCACATGTTGTTTTCAAATTCATTCCTACATTTTTCTTGGTTATTTATGCTTATTTGTTATTCCACCCTTATGCTCTGATAGCTGCTTCATGTGTGTTTACTGAAGCAGCTATCAGAGCATGAGTATTCACACACATGGTTTCTTAACAGGTTGATGGAGTTAATTATCATATTTTAAGAACCGGATGTTGGCCATATATTAAGTACCACTGCTCAAAGAGGCCTTATGAGGATCTTTCTTTTGATGACAAGTTCTTTCGTATCTTGAAAGTAATGAATCTAGGTGAGCATTTCATTTCTAAAGTTTTCTGTGGTTCTTAGAATTTTTATTGATTGAAAAGATTGGTATACCTTTCTCAAATGTAATCTAGCATCTTTAACAGTGGCTTTTTTTATTCAACAGGTATTCCCTGCTTAGCATATGGTTTTGGTGCCTCCATGCTCATCAGCTGTCAAGAGGAGGTTCACACACCTCATGGCACTGTCACAATTTATTTCCTTTATGAAGAAGATAGAGGTGCTATGTACTAGACCAAAATCATGTATGTTGGTTTTCGCTGATAAATGAATATAGTGGACTCAAGATAGTATATTGTGTTCACTAATCAGCTGTAATGACCTGATGAATTTGCGGTGGGATCCTTTATTGTTGCATATTCACGTAAACCTTTTAGAAATTATGCCTTCATTGTTGTTGTGCATATGTTATTAGATTGGACCTCGCTATTTAAGTGTTAAAAGTTTATTAGCATTTTTATCGCATTTGCAACAAATGATGCTAAACTTTGAAACATGAAAGGACTGGTTCATTATGGTCCTGAAGCATGGAATATGCTTCAGGGTGTGTTTTGTGTTTACAAGCCTTTTGATATGACTACAGGATTTTTGAGAAAAGCTGTGATTAGCAACCTTTGTCGAGACCTGAATTTGTTAAAACCACGGCCAGCATCTCCAATTTTGGCTATTGAAGGTATGTTTGAATTATCATTGCTAATAATCAGAAATGTTTCTTTAATGTTGCAGTAATAAACAAGGAAGGAAAATGAAGCAACATGAAAAATTAGTTGGGAATGGTCTTGCTCAACATTTCTTTAGATGTAATATAGAAAATCTCAAGTTAACCACTCTTATTTAAACCAAGATAATGTATAACACTTAAAATTGCTCAGAATATAGGCATTCCTTTATATATGTTTGAGTTGTGTTCTTGAAAATCTAAATTAAAAAGGAATAATTGTATACAGAAATGTATTTTCTCATGAGGTCCAGTTATAAAACCTAAGATGTCCTCCACAAAAATTTCTGGACCAAAACTCTCTTCAGTATCACTTTACAGCACAATTAAGATATTTTCGTAGATGAACATGTAGATTTAAAAAAAGACATGTATTTGAAGATAATTTACTGACCAGAAACTATGTTGCACATTGTGTGAGGTTATGCTATGGAGAGGTGTTAGAGGGGTGGAGGATCACTGGGAGGACAAGGGAGAGGCAGTAAGAGCATTTGTTTGCCTTTCCTTGTGGTTCAGTAACATCATGATGAGGCAGTGTTACATAAGAATAGGTCTCGGTTGGAAGTACAACTCTAATGTTAATTGCCATGCTTAGATTTTCTTCTTAAAGCAGAGCTCCTTCTATCTATATCTTTCTTCACTTATCCCTGTCTTTACATGCTTCTCCCAAATGCACCATTCTATGCATTCTTCCACATTTATCTCCCTTCAGTACTCTCTCACTGTTTCTCCATGTCACAGGATGTCTTTCTCTCACACTAACCCCTTTAATTATACTATCATAAACTCTGCTTGTAAACTCTTCATCGTGGATTCTTTCTACATGCCCAAATCACGTCACAGTATTGTTTCACCCATTCTACCACTCTGTAATGCATTCCCTGCCATTCTAAGTCTCTCATACACCCCTTCATTTCTTTCTTCATTCCATCTATTCATTTCACGTAGCTCATTTCTGCAGCCGGGATTTTTAAACTCTGTGATGTGATTCATTCCATGTCTTTGTTCAGCTGCACAGGTCAGGCTTGGAAGAACTATGCTGTCCCTTATTCCTTTCTTCACTTCCATACTTCTACCTCTGTCCTTCATTATTTAGTTAAGGGACCTAGTGATTCTTCTCTGTACTGCTGTCTCCCTTATCTCTCCTTCCACATTACCACACATACCCAGGATGACTCCCAAATACTTAAATTTTGACACCCCTTCCAATCTTTTTCCTTTCATATCTATAACACAGTTTAGTACACTTTCTTCTCTCACTCTGTAGGGATTTGTAAAATCTATACTTTCACTCTGTTTCTTTTCAAACATCCTTCATCAGTCTTGACTTTTTCATGCTGCATTCATGACAGGTATCATTATCTTATATGATTTTGATGACTGTCCTCTGGCACCAGAACTGAGATATCAACCAAAAGACATCAAGTTATGTAATTTATGAAAATTTTATGAAAAACCTTTCTGATAATATTGGCAAATACGATTATTTTGTTAAACTCTTACACAGGTAATATTGGTGAGAGACTACTGGTTACTGAGAAGGAAAATTTTGCTGATAGTCCTTTGGCACTGGGACCAAGATATCAACCAAAAGATATCAAGTTGTCTTGGGCACAGTATCTACAGAAAGATGTTTCAGGTAAAAAGAAAAAGCCAGAGACTAAAAAATTTCTCAGACCCATTTGTCTTATGACAGTGTTCTAGGTAAAGTTCCAAGACATGAATTATTACAAGTAAAACATGCATACATATGATGATGAAAAAATGAAATCGTACATGTTCATTTGCAGCATACTTATAGACAAAGAGAAACGCAACCTTTGGTTTCCTTTTCTTGTACTTACAATAAATGATATGGCAGGTTTATTACTTGACGTTTAATTAGCATAGACATCCACTGTATGGAAAGTCAGAGTCTCAGACTGGGTACACCCTTCTCGCTAGTCATGAGCCAAGTTGACTTGTATTATGCTGAAGAAACATTTTCTTGGCTAGATGGCAGTATACTTTTGGCAAGTATAGTGCAGAATGCTGTATCTGTTAGGCAGAATATTTCATGGTATAATCATTGATGCTTCAGAATAATCTTTATCCACTCTTAAATTTCAAATGGGTCTGAATTTTTTTGAAGTATATCAGTCATTTTGGTTGGTGTTTTTTCCTTCATATAAGAAATACATATTTATTTAAAACTAGCTCTCTGCTTTTATGTCAGTATTTAGAATTCATATATAAAATGTGCTAATGAATGTACTTTATATGTAGGGGTAT
>JAUTXX010461879.1:0-12614 GCA_032273605.1 Panulirus laevicauda
TATCTTTCAGAAATAAAATTATATGGTCTTACGGGGTTATCACAAGTGGTCGAACTCAAACCACAAAAATAGAAATGATTAATAACGAAATAAGATTCTGTCGGCTCCCAAAAGAGAGTTGATCAGGTATTCATTGGTTCTGTTGATTTTCTCAATGAAATTTTTCCTTATTTTCCGATATGAATTTAACCCCATATTTTTCTTCAGTGCCCTGGCCGTTTTCTAGTTATCTAAAGATTATTTGTATTAAACTTCATGTCCATAGGAAACTGAATTTTACTAAACAGTAAATAAGTTTACCTGGTTTTCATCAAGTATTTTGATCACGTCCGTAGCTTCTGTGTTGTGAAAAATTCCATGTTATACACTGTGATTTATAGCAGTTGTCTATGTAAGTAGCTGAAGCAGGTGTCTTATGCCTTCATACACTCCTTCACAGATACTCCGTTTGAATTCCAGTGTAAAATAGTAATAGTAAAATAAATAAGCGAAGTCGTTGTCTGCGGATCTAAATTGTCAGTAGAGGTAATCAACTGACCGTACGTTAGACAAAACAATATTTACAATGTTTCACCGATTCATTGTTAGAAGAGTAAACATCTAAGAGAAATAAGAAAAAAAGTCTAAATCAATCCAATTGCAATTTTTTGTGCCACAGGGATTACTGAACATTTGTAAGCTCATCGGTCAAATTGTGACGTCACCATGCCAGTTGTTGAGTGTCGTTCCGCAGTTAGGGATGTGTTACTCCGCTGGCTTCCCTTAGTGTTCATTTTACGGTGTATATCATAAATCCGGAGTCTCGCATCTTCGCTTTTTGTCCGTGGCCATACAGAACCGTTCAGTAGGTGAGTGCAAGAAGAACGAAACGAACCACTGTCGAAAATGAATCCAGAATTATCCAATAACATGGTGAACTCTCCATCTGCCTTTTTGAGTCCTCCACAGAGCCTTCTTGATGATCAGCTTGGTAAAAAACCTTCCAACATTTTGCTTAGTCTCGTCCCCCCACGTCTAGTGATGATAATGTTATCACAACTCGCTGGGACAGGACTAAGAAAGTGTTGGAGGGAACAACGCCTTGCAGCAAAGAAGCCAAGACAGATGGTGTAGACCCAATTCCTAGCTGTCGTATGATGGTAAGTAGAAACTCATTTTTTTATCTCAATTATATGTTAGACTTGTCAGGAAAACAGTTCTCTTTGGGACTTTTAATGATCAAAGTCAAGAAAAATGGACGTCAGTTTTATAGATTTATCCTACTTTATATCATGGAATTTTCTTTTTGTGACTTAAAACCTCTTTCAGTATCAAATAACTCGTTGGTGGTAGGGTTATGCGGCAGAGGGGAAAATCTGAGGTTATTTAACACAATGTAAGATTTAATTAACTATGAAAGCAATGATAACCAGCTTATGTTAGCGCTTCAGATGTAGGTTCTGCCATTAACGAAATTTCATTGTTCTAAAAACGTATTCCACGTTATTTCCGCCATGATTCGTTAGGTCTGAAATGTAAACTTTGAATTCACTAGAGATATGAACCTAACATTATGGTGGACAAAATTTGACTGGAATGCATAAGTAGTAAAATAAGAATAGGCATTTATTCACCACTGCAAGTTTTATTAATTTCTTACAATATCATTCACTATATATCGATATACGAAGTGAATAAAGTTTTATAGAAACTGAACAAATGCAAGGTGAAAGTCATTATTCAGCCATATGCATGGCTGTCCCTTTTTTGTTGACATTACTAAACTGCCTAAGTGTATTCTTTACTAAACTTCCTAAATGTATTCTTTTTGCTAAATTTTATCGAAGTATTACGAATGCATTACTTAAACTAAAATATTGATTTTGAGTGTTTTTAATCTCACAATTTCCCTCAACTTCAAAGCCCTGCCCACTTTACGAAAACTTGAAATTGATGTTAGAATTGTTACACCTGAAATTCCATGGTTTATTCCAACTCTACACATTGTAGGAATCCATTTGTAGCAATTTCGTTGAATTATATCGTTTACAAAACTCAATTTTTATTTTTTTGACAATTACTCATCCAAGCTAGGGGATGCATCCACGGAATATTCCCTTCTTTTTTCTTGGTTAATTTGGTTAGACAAGATTTGATAAACTCATATGTATCAGTTATCTATGATTATGTAGATAAAAGGTAAGTAATATGTACTCACTCTCACAAACCTTGATGTACCTTACCTCTTATACAATCAGGCGGTAAAGGTTCAATTTAGGGGCACCAGTGTGAAATAATTTTAGGATTTCGCGAGACCGTATATGAATGAATTCTTTATAACTAATGTAGGTGATTTACATAAAAGGAGCGTGATTTGTACGATTAATTGTTATCCTGTGATATTGAATATGCGATGGCAGGTAGATCTGTGATAAGGGTAAACTCTGGTTAGGCAAACAAAAAGTTGCAATATGTGTGTAGAAATTACTGAAACTTACGTTGCTATTTTGATGCAAGTTACAACTGGTAATTTCTCTTCGTTTTTTTTTTACCATCTTTTTTTTTTATGTACATCGTTAAGTGGATGCAGCAATAATAGATTTTGATGAGGATAGATTCATCAACGTATAAGGAAAGGCATTTTATATTTCAGTTCGTATTTTTTTCATGAACTTTCATTGTATTTCCGTGAATCGATTGTTCATCAGAGATGTAATAACATTCTTGTTTTACCGTGGCTTATATATGTGACATCTTATGTACAGAGGTGTTCATGAGACGGTAAAAAGAAATTATGATACTTTTGTGTAAGGTTTAGTATTGTCTTTATGGTGATCGAAATCTTGGATTGATGGATTAGTATTCATTGTCTTGTTTATATTTTTTTTTTCTTTTTTTGTTAGTAGGGGGAGCAATTCTTTGTCCTGATTAAATTTAGAACTCGAGTGTCACGGGTAGAACTGGAAGAATTTGGAGATTATCAACCCACAGGCATGTTGTCTTGTTTTCTTTCAAAGCTTGTCTCGGTTTGTAAGTCGATTTACAAACCAAATCTAGTTCCGAAGAATCGCCTAGTGGATGTATGTTTTCGTCTGTCCGCAGGTGTCCCTCCAGTTTTAATAGATATGTATTAACAGCTGTGGTATATATACAGTATTTACTCCTCGAACAGTTGGGGGTAGAGTGCTTTTACACCGCAAGTTTCCCCTACTTCAAAGCCCTTCTCACTTCGTGAATACCTATCCTTGTCACAATATAGAAGAGAAACATGGTCTCCACCGCTTTGAATCAATTGCATAGTGTGTCAGGTGTCTATTGATATGAGTTTTACTACAGTCCAAAAGCATTTTCAATGGTATCCCTTACCTGGAACATTACCAATGTAGCTGGAAAATGTTAGTCTCTACAAAGGGAAATTTAAAAAAAGATTTTTTTTTTTTCGACGGCGCCTCAATTTAAGCCTAGCTCGTTACGATTAGCTGAATTGCTGTGAGCAATGCACAAATAATCAAACAAATAACTGTACTTTAATACTGCTACTTTAACGGTAAGCTTTTCAAGTATAATTTTGATAAACTAACAGTAAGTGTGGTCGTTCGCTGGACAAACTCGTACCAAAATAACCATTACTATGTTATGAAAACTAACTGGAATTTATTCCCTAAATATTTTGGACTTCACTCGACTAATTTCATGAATTTTTAGGTTTTGACCACAGATTCGTATTCAGCATACCTAAAAGCATCTATCCTGAAATTCTCAAGAAAATCCATTTTTTTGAAAAAAATTAAGAGAAATCCAAGGCGTGTACATCGTAAGTTCATCGTCTTACTTGTTAACAGCTTTCATAGAATTAATTTAATCTGTAAACTATCTGTCGTTGCATCTTATCGTAGTCTGTCGTTACACCTTATCGTAGTATGCACTGTCATTATATACTAGCAGTATATTTCTGACATACCTTATATTCCATGTTTCTTGGTCATGAAAATGACGTAGGATTGATAACATGCCCGTGAATATGATTACTTATTAACCTATATGGTTACCTATTAACCTTCAGTTGTGATTGATTTTTACTTACAAATCCAAGTGAGTGGGAACGGAGTTTCAGGATATTGTGTGATATGGTTATTTTAAAACTGTCCCATGCCTTGAATACTGTCATACTCAAGACAGACACCCATCTAAAGATAATTGAGTTGACAGGTGATTGGTGGGCCAGGTTTTGTTTGTGATATGCTGTAATCGAGGACCCGGTTTTGTTTGATGTTGATGTGCTTTGATTTTATCACCTTTAAGATTGTTATTATTATTATTATTATTATTATTATTATTATTATTATTATGATCATCATCATTATATAAATCATATAAACCTGCGGCTGCACTCCATTTAGGAGCAGGGAAATGATGACTCCTTTGAAAAGTGAAGATCTTCATGAGGCTGTTTCTCTCAGCTTAGCTTAAGTGGCTGACCCAGCTCGCGGTGCAACCACATGCAGGTGGAGTTCAGTAGCACCATAACTTTTTCTAATATTAAATGTGATTATAAAGTTTTCATATTTTATATTGAATGCAAAGCTTGCCCTTTTCTTCAAAGGAAGAAGTTCAGGATAGAAAAGTATGATCATATGGCATCAGAGATTACGATCGAGATATCCGTACCCGTGTCTCTGAATCGGAGCCATTATAGTAAAGGATAGGAATAACTCTTGATTTCTTAAATTGATGATGAATCTCCCGTGGAATATTTTTTGTCTTAGATACCTGGATCATATCACTAGCCAGATAGATAGGTTCATACTGCGCTGCGTGCACTGTTCAACTTAGTAGTAATATACCATCACTTCTGAAGGGCACTGTAAGGACCCAAAAGGAGTTGTATGTGCAGCCACTTCCATTAGCTGTGTTCCTTAGTGTTTTCACGACCCCATTATGTTTTATTCAAGGAACATGCCACATTTCACCATTTACACCTATGAATAAGAATACCAAAAGTCGGCTCTAATCACATTTTATTCAACATACTTGATATTACAACAGACGTGCATCGCAGAATGGGAAGTTATACAGTGATATACTTTATTCCACGAATCATACACCTTACTAATAACAAGTTATTGTAGAAGTTTGTGGATACATGGAGTGGACTTAAAGTATCACCTTACAGCTTCGTGTTGATGGACTGTATTTTATTGCATACTGTGTATTGCAGTTTCCTTCAGCTGATTATTGAATCACGTTAGAATGTCAGTATTTAGGAAGAGGCGTCATACACGTAGTGAAAATTTATATGGCCGTAGAATTATCATGAACACCCGAAGGTGTTCAGATGGTCTGATTTGCGGTCACAGAATGACCGTGGTAGCCTTAATGAACTTAGCAATTGATGGGTCTGACGGCAAAATAACCAATCAGCATAGAACATAGAGCTCAAATTACCAACAAACCACAAGTGATATAGATTACTGATTATTTTTCATCCGTTAACCTAGCAAGTTGTATTGAATATTGCACAGTATCATTATTTTTCATTCGTTAACCTAACAAGTTGTAGAGACTTGCATAATATCAAATTTTTTTCATTTGTTAACCTAACAAGAAGTTGTAGAGACTATTGCATAGTGTCTTATCATTTGTCATTCGTTAATTTAACAACAAATTGTAGAGACTATTTCATAGCATCTAATTATAGCCTAGTATTACTGTCAGAATTCATAGCATAGATAATATAAGACTTTTTTCTCTCGATTTAAAACTCTTATGTTGATGTTTCGGGAATTCGTGCCTTAATGTCTGAGTATAGATATATTAGCCAGAAAACCAGGATTTCACGATGGATGTTTTATCAACACGTTTATATTAATATAAAGGATATTTTTAGGGGGAGAAACGTACAAAGGTATTCAGCAGAAATTTCTGGTTAGGTTAGATTATGTGACAGGTTTTTGAAGACGTGGGGACATGAGGATGAAAATTATGTACAGCATTTAGTGATACAGATCTTGTTGGGTTGGGGTTTCAGCAAAACTTGTCAAAGTTGTCATTCTTCCAATAATACAGACAGAATTCTTGTTTTAAACCCACATATTTCTTCCTCCTTAGAATAGATTTATCTCTGTTATGCTTTGTATCTTGAATCTTCATCATACTACTTGATAGGTGTAGAATAATTTTTGTTCATTTGTACTTCTGTATACTATATATTTCTTAAAACTTGTTTCCTCCTCTTTTCTTATTTGTGCATGTTCATTCCGAGCTTTTATACAGACTGCATATGTCTGGCTTTTTTTTTTCATATCTTCTGTATCTATTTCATAGCAGAACCTTCTTATTTGCCTTTAGAAATATTATAATGGACCAGCTCGTTTTTCGTTGAATCAGTCACTCGGAATTACATTGAGTGATATTTCTGTTGCATATCTCACAGAGGTGTCCAGCCTGTCTACATCCAGCCCATTTAACTCTCCCAGTCAGTTCTTGTAAAGAAGTACATAAATGTTTCATAGTTTCCCTTTTGTAAACTTGGTTTCTTTCCCTTGTATAACTGTCTTTTGCATCATACAAGTCATAAAAAACTATAAATCTAAAACTCATTTCATCTCAAACTCATGACAACATTGTCATTTCGTCTCCATTATATATGTTTTACACCATTCTGTGAACGAACCCTAAACTCAGACCTTTGAAAATAAGATAAAAGGGTTCGCTTTTTTTTATTCATTCATTACGTCATATTTCTATGTAACGCGGTATACTGGCAATTCTGTTTCAAGAATAACCTTCTCATTTACTGAAGAGAAATGTATTACGCTTAGAAACTTTATTTACCCAGTTCAGTACTACGTGGAGCATATCGGAAGAGTATTACTTAAAAGTTAGGTCGTGAATTGATTTTGTTATTGTTGTTGTCCCCATATCATAAGCTTTAATGGAAACTATGCAGCTTTTTCCATATGTTATATGGAATCATTTAAGATATATTTTCAAGTAGTTTTATTTTGGCATTAATACTAATACTGTAAAAAGTATCCGACACAGCGTTGGAATAAGTATTTTATTGTTATCCACTATTATCAAATTTGTTTTCTATAGTCGTACATTTTGCATCATAGAAAATGGCAGTAGATAGCTCTTGTTGATAGGATGACTATTATAAATATTTAACTGTATAAAACACCATTTCTTTTGTAGTTATAATTCTTCAAGTACATAAATGTGACCCTAATAAAACTATTAGGATCTATGATATGAGTGCGTTTATTTCAAAGGGACAGACATACAAATGATTCTTGATAGTTTCTATTTCATTAGTGACTGCCGATTTGACTAATTTATTCGCAGTGGTTGAGTGTCTGGTCACGCACATGCAGTGCATCACAACCTTACAAAACAGACACGTTCACCATAAACCTCCCGCTACCCTCACAGTCACACACGGTTACATCTGTGCCAGTTATAGCGCCTCGAGAACACACATCTGTTACGGTAATGGCACACCCGTGAACTGACTGTCATTGGGATGTTCCCGGGCTAGGCTTAGTCTTCTTTACACACACACACACACACACACACACACACACACACACACACACATGCGGTGAGAGCGTGAAAAACGATTTAGACTCAAGTCATCTGAAGAAGGTGACGGCCTTAACGACCCTTGCACTCGATCGGCCTGAAGTCCAAGGACCACCTATCCAACGAAATTACTCCTACAGCGACACTCAGGCTGATTGGTGGTACTCGATGACCTCATGTAGGATTCTATGGCTTACTGACATAACGGCTGTAGTTAGTAAAGACTTGTTGTCTGTAAGGGAAAGATTTAATTCTTTTAGAGATGCTGAACCTTTAGGTTGAAAGTGTTCATAATGCTGCTCTGTGAGAGGCGTCCATTTCGTCATTATCCTTCGGTCAGGACCGGTGGTAGACGAAGGCGACATCCATATGAACGACTGTAAACATTGAAAATAAAAGTAACTGCCACTTAGGTAAAGTTTTCTTAGGTTTGGTTGGACTACGTCAACTCTGCGTCGGAGATTTACTGTGTTATGTAACTTGACTTGCTTTAAGTATTCTTATATACGGTAATGTAGATGCGAATTCGTAACACTTTCATATGAAGCTCATTTGACCTCGTTATATATATAATCATCCAGCCGACCAATCAGCGTGAGTGCAGGACACGGAAACATAATAGTTGTCCGTGATCGGACAAATAACCAATGCCTCATGTATAACTTATAATTATAATTAATTTGCATAATATTACTATGATCTGGAGTAGTATATTCATCTGTGGCACACTGCAGAATGCATACACTGACTTGATATAGCTGAGAATTATTTACATTCCCGCTACCAACAGTTTTCAAAAATATTTTGCATACGCTCGAAGACCATATATACAGAGTGTATATAGCCTGAGTATCATATCCAACACATGGAGAAGACTCATGTGTTTATACATATTCGGTTGGCGGTTATAATTTGAAAGATCATGACCTTATTGACCATTGCAGTCGATAGGCTTTACCCAATTAAACAACCAACCTACATATTTGGCGACCGAAACAATGATGATCAGTAGCATATTTTGAAAGGATTTTAGAATCATTACAGATAGAATATATAAAGTTTGCATTGACGGCATGATTACGTGCTCATGCACGTTTAGACAATTGTGTCGTGAGCGGTATGAGAACCCGTTTATAGAGGATTATGCTTTGTTAGGTTGCTTATGTTGACACTAAAGATAATTGTGTTAATTTTCTGTCGTTATTTGTACAGTACAAATAAATGCAGGGTTGTTACTGCATTATTAGTTTGCTTGTGTTGACACTTCTTAAGATAATCACGTCTGCCGTTATTTATGTAGTACAAAATTGCTGTTGTAATTACATTACACAAACAGCTAACTCATATGTACGCCTCGGCATGACTAATACGCCTGAAATGATCGACGCCGTAGAAAAATCGCTTTAAACTTGCTTTATTTTTTTTTTTACCCATTTTTCTAACGGTACATCCTTCATTTGTAAAAGGTTCAGATGTCACGTGAAACAAAAGTTTTTAGACATATCAAACTATGCGTAGTGATTTTATTTCTTTAGAATATGTAAATTTTAAACAAGGGGCAAAAAATAGCTTGAAAGATTAATCCTTTAAATCTCAACAAGTGAGAGCAGCTGGACAAAGTCCTTAAGGAAAAAAGAAAAACATATCGATTGTCATCTAATTTTGACATCTTCAAAGTGGGGAAGAATTTTAAAGCATATTCTTATAACTTCACGTGATCTAGTATTTTTTTCCCCTGATACTTTGACTCAGGTCGGTCGACACCGTCTCGTCTTTTGTCTCTGAATAAACACGTCGAATCCTCTTTAAACATTCCGTCACCTTAGGCAACGAGTCTGTATCCGATATGGTCGGAGTTAAAGTGCGCATGAAGATGTAATTAACAGTTACACGCCACCATAATCAACTGTACATGTGTAACATACCGACGCTATGTGCATTTGTATTTCCTTGTAAACGCCTTTATTCCTCGTCTTTGTTTTTGACACCCAAATAGTTTGAAGTTATATAGAGCATTAGCTGTAAGTATTTCCTCTGTTGTAGATGTCTTGTAGTTTTCTTTGTTTTGATGATTTGCACTTGACCGTTGCCAACACGTGACATTTTTCCATATCACTATTTTGTGCTGTATAGTGACAAGCTGTTCAGGGAATATATGAAATTATGAAGTGTAAAACACAATTATTACCCGAAATACATAAAACTTGAGATGCATTATTAGACGGCACTACTTGCTGTATGCTAGGGTTAACATTGTTGACTTTGAGCGTATTTGTGTAATGAATCTTGCTCCCTCTTTATCCAGGTCCTTGTTCATAAGACATCGATCTATTGTTTTCAGCCCAAAATTTAATTGAACATACTCTCGTTCACTTGTTAGTTAGCTTCTTTTTGTGTAGTGATATGAGTAAAATGATGTCATTGGTTTCTGATCTTGTGCCGACTAATATGTACATCTATGTGCATTCCAAGATTATGTGGAGTGATATCCGCATCATACCTATAAAACCTGTGATGTGTTAGCATCGTGTTTACTCTTTTCATATATAACTTATTTGCTGCTTTTATTTACAGTGGACGTACCAAACCAAAGCCTGCCGTCCACAGCCAAACCTCGCAGACTAATTCATAGTGTACCTTGACCGCCTTATATGCTATGGTGCAGCCCAATGATAGCATGTATCCCCATATACCACATTGATCAAATTCACTCTATCTCACGCACTCCTCTCACTCTCCTGAATGATGCTCAAGCCCAAGTAACCCAATGCCGTATGGAATCGAGGAAGTTGTTGGTTGGTTCATGATGTCACCTCGCGTAAGCGGGGGAAGCAATTCGATATAAAGTGAGACGATTTTTGTGGCAACATTACTGAACCTCACTGCAATATGCTTCGTGAAGAACCATTACCTTCGCTCCATCTTTGAGACAAGGTTTGGTGCACCCGGTAATCGTTCGATGTTGGGAACACCAGTGCGAGCAGGTTACTGGCTGGCTGGCTGTCTGTGGACGGGGCACGTATAAGGTTTATCAGTACACATGCATACCGAACTCCCTCACTGTGGTGGCGGGTTTCTAAACCGTCGCCACGGAATTTAGGGTGCAAGTCTGTGGTGTGGTGATTAACCCCTCTGAGAACCAACCATCTCTCCCCCTGAATAACAGACACACCTGCCATACGTCTCAAACATAGATCATTCTCTCTACTATATACACAAGACTATGAATCATGTTTGAATCAGGCTATCAAGCTACTTTACTACGGATGCCTTAGAGTTAAGATTTTGAGTTAAGATATTAGATTCATGAACCAAGAATACTAAGGTAACATTACACGAGTTGTCTCAGATGACAGATGGATGTTACCTCTGATTCTATTGTACTTAGTCTCCAGATGCCACTGTACTTTTTTTTTCATGTCCTTGCAGTTGACTTATTACAAACTTTGAACAAGAGTAATAATTGTAGCCCAGAGGACTGGATGTCCTTGCCCTTTGCCGGCACATGTGGGGTTGGAATCCCCAATTCTCCAGTATTAACTACCACAAACGTTGCTTTGTCTGTATGTAGGTAATGAGCCCAATTGGAAATGATAATTAGAGTTTCTGAAAAGATGTTAATAGTTTTGGACTAAATCATATGTGCATTGTGCTGTTATTGTCTTCTATAAGATACTTCACGTAAGTATCCTAGAATTATACCTTTGTGTTTGTGTCAGATACTTAAGTAAGTTTCTAGTGTAGATCAGAATAGTTTCTGACGTCCTGTTCGTAACGCAGAGGACGTCTACGTCATACCAAATACCATAGAACAGACAAGCTCCTTCAGAGCACATGGTAGGACTGAACACCAGATCACCTCGTGTGTGTCGTGTCTTCAGTTTCTGGTCACCAGTGTTAGTCGAGCAGCATGGGGTCGTGGTAGCAGTCGTGGCAGTTGTAGACCCTGTGGAGGGAGCAGGTCGGGTAGGGGTAGTGGCGGTACAGGTTGCGTAGGGTCATCTGGTGGTTCTGCTTCTCCCGAAGTAGGGCGTGCTGCAGGCGGTCCAGGTCGTGGCGCAGGTGTTGCTTGTCCATGTCGTGGAGGGAGTGAGCCCGTCGCAGCTTCACGTGGCATTTCCTCTCAGCGTCGGCCAAGTCCCGGCTGAGGGACACCTCACTCGACACCCGCCGCCGATGTTCCTCCTCGGCGTGAGTTCGAGCGTTCTCCAACTCCTCCCTCATGACTCGTACCTGGCCGGGTGTTGAGGGCAGAGACTAGATCCATATATCGAGGGGTATTTAAAGCACAAAACTGTTACCCCAAACACGTGCAGTTCTTATAGTAGGGAACAGGAAGGACTGTTATAACACATGATATATGAGAACTGAAATATTGGTGTCACGTAAGACCCCACATAACACTCTTGATGTATTCGTGCATCATCGAAAAATTTATATACCAGATTTCAAATATCTGCTCACAGCTTATGATTTAACTTTGACTTAGTGATCTACAAAGTAAAACATTTAAAGAGTTTCTGGCAAGTGTAGTTTGGTGACATGTGATATAAAGCTTCGATGGTTACTTACATCCTCCTCTAACTTCTCACAGTTGGTCCTTAGTCGTCTGTTTTCATCCACGAGGTCAGTAGAGTGGTCCTTGAGCCTGATAGTCGTGTCGTTCACCTGGAAGAGCGAGTGGAGTCACCACATATCAGGCAAGACTGGCAGCTATTGCCGAAAAAAAAAATGAATATCTTTTCGACTCATAACATTAGATTATCAAGTATCGCACTGACATCAATGCATACTAGTTTCCTAATTAATGGAAAATGTACCGTAATGTTTATTCATTTTGCAAACCCTGTCTAAGCGAACCGCACTGTGTCGACAGAGTGGAATAATGACGCCCAGAACTTCGTGGGTTCGAAACGACGTCAGATTCCTCTGGTTCGTTTTGATAACCGTATGATCACATTTCAAAACTTTGGCGGAAATGTAGATCAATTTACTCTAGGACGATTTTAGCTCATCAGTGCTTCACTTACTGACAAAGTGTCGTTGAGGTG
>JAUTXX010461990.1:0-12613 GCA_032273605.1 Panulirus laevicauda
ATAATGTAGATAGCATCAAAATCAATTCATTAGCTTTTGATGAACAGATCAAGAACCTGAAGACAAGTACAAACTGACAAAAGAGACATTACCAATCCAGATAAAGAACAAATAGATTTCCAACAAGGGTAGTTATCTGATGGTATTCCCTTCCACGTGAAACTGAAAACTGAAAAAAAATGTGAAGTTTGAAGAGCTTATTAAACTGCTTTAAAAACAACAAAATGAAAGAAACTTGTTATAATTTCATATTTACTCAGAAACTTTTGCATTTTATCTCAACCATAAATTATATATATACAGCAGCTGTAGTTTCTTTTTACCTTTTATTTAAGATTCTTTAGTTCATATTTCATCATTCTTATTTTTCAATTCGCATTTTTTTCCGGTCATATATAGAGATGATCATAAGTCGCATAGGTCATAAGTAGGGGAGAGCTTGTGCAATATATAACCATAAGCAATATATATACAATATCAGATGCCAGCACTGTCAAAAATTATCCCAAGGAAGAAGAGCGGACAAAAGTTCCTTGCAAGCACAATGTGGTTTCTTCGACATGAGACTTTAAAGGTATATTATGTACTTACTTAAAATTTCAGGAAACATGTATGCCTTTAGCCAGCCAACTAAAGGTGTAGGGCCATGAGTGTAGTGGCTCTCTTTGTGATAAAATAAAATTCCATCCAGAGGCACTGTAAATGGCAGTGGATCACTCACTAACCTCCCTAAGGCTGCAGGTGAACAATCATAGTATGGTACTCGTTCAAATCTGAAATATGCAAAGTTAGATACAAAGTGGACTAGATGACATGGGATATGTTCATGGATGGGTTGATGTTATACAAAATAAAGGTTCTAAAGGATGAGAATCCTTTTCTCTTCTGTGAGCATCTGAGAGAGCATTAGAATGCACCCCTCCAATCATCATCAATTCCATAAGGTCAGTGGATACTAATTCAGAGGGAATTAACAACCAAGGAGTAATCTGCCTAAGCCCATGACATCGCAATGCGCAAGTGATGTAGCAAAATGTCTATGCCACCAACTCATTTGCTGGGCTCTTTTACCCACTCTGGAGCTATTAGAGATAATAAAACTTACTAAACTGCCATTTAATCATCTCAAGGACCTTAATCAAAGGTAATAATAACAAGTCAAACAATCCAACTTAAGATCATGGCAATGACCCCTACTACCAAAGAAAAATCAAACGGTAACGTGAAAAAGGGAAAAGAGCACTGACCTCTGTGGCACAAAGATCTACATGTAAAAATTTGAATGTTTATTCAATAAAAATAAATCCAGTCATTACAACACAATACAATAAAAGGCCAAGCCTTGCTACAGGATCAGTGATCTTAACTTCCTCTTCAAATATTGATATGATAATATCTTCAGTAATTCTGTAAACTCATTTTGAAGTATATTCTAATCTATCTATCTGTATCTCTGATGCTTGTTCTCACCTGGAACTCCCTCAAAGGGGGGGGCCATGGCAACAGAGTCCCCAGAACTAGTGAATTCCAGTGCCACTTCTCGGCCTTTGGTACCTCATCCTTAACAGGCCACTGGCGCAACTCTAGCACAGTGTTTGCAGAGGCTCCTACTTAATGTTCCTACAGACTATTATTACCCAATGCTCCTGTCTTATGTTCCTAAATAAATTCTATATTCTCATTTTATAACTGAGCTTTAAAAATGAGAAGTTTTGTTGTCATAAATTATATTACTGTGAAGGATTCAGTTACCAGAACCAAAGTGGCAGAGGTGAGTGAAAGGGTGGAAGACGGGGGTTAAGGTTATGCATCGTCTGCTAGGGCAAAGATGGGTATGCTTCAAAGACTGTAGTCCCAAGAGTGTTGTATGGATGTGAGTTTTCACCTAAAATGCAAAACAAAAAGAAGGAATAGTGATGGAAATGAAATGCCTGAGGACGATATGAAGGTTGACTGCATAAGAAATATGTGGAAGCACAAGCGATTAAAAGAGCTGAACAGGGTGTGCTGAAAAGATCTGCACACATAAAGAGAAAGAATCTGCATGTCAGAAATGGCAGAATCATAGGGAAGAAAAAAATTGAGCAGGAGATGAAAGGATGTAATTAGTGCTGGAGACTTTGGGGTATCAAAGCTAAGTATTCAAGAAGTGTGCGAGGCTTTCAAAGGATACAATAAATTGGAATGGGATGATACTGATAAGGATCATGCCATCAATGGGCTGGAACATGGGCTTTGCCGTGAATGGTAGGCTTTGGATGCAGAACATTATACAAAGATATCTATGGAATGGACATGTGCTAAAGAGGCTGCTATTTGTTTGTTCTTTACATTACCATGCCATGGTGAGAAAAACAATGAATCATTGGAAAAACCATCTTTAATATTATCATTAATTTAGTACTGTTCAAATATTTCAAAACATCAGTGAGCTTTGAATTAAGAAGAGTAGGCACTACCTGGGCATTTAAGAAAAAAAAGCTTTGCATTGCATTATGAAAAATAAACTACCTACCTAAATGGATTAAATTTTGATACTTGTGACACCTCAGGTCTTTCCTCCGACAACCTAGATTTGAGCCATTCAAATCTAAACAGAGTCTGAAAAATTAATAAAGATATTAATGCCTGACATGTTTCACTCTTCTTGCATATTTTGGCATGAAGTTTGAAAATTGTATCTAAACATCTTTAAGATTTTAAAAACAGATCAATGACACAGACAGTGAACAGTTCTTTGAAAGATGTAACAACAAGAGGGCATATCATAAAATCAAACAAGAAACTTGTTAAAAAACAAATCAGTGTATTTACTCTTCACAAGAGCCACCATAAATATGATCTTTCAAGTGTGCAGGGCAATGTCTCACAAGGTAAGGGTGCCACTGCCTGAGGCTGGGTGTTGCTACAACTGGGGGTGAAGCCACTGCTGGTGGGTACTCCCCTTGACCCATGGGGGGATTAGCAAAGCCTAGGTGCATAGGTGACGTCATTTTTGCAAGGACTGGCAGCCACTGCCGTCCAGCTTCAGTGAGTATCATCTATGCAACTTCACCTCTGCTACCATGCCCGACCTGTCCCACACCTTCAAAACAATATCCTGCATGCCCACATATAGCTGGAGCAGCATAGCGGTGTCACCTGCTGAACCACCCTGCATGTGAGCCTGGCTCTCTGCTATGGCCCACTCCCTGTTTTGCAGAGCAGTTCTCCATCACCATTATATCAGATAATGTTGCCGGGGCAACAGGACACCATCTAGCAACAGCCTGAGTCGCTTTGCTGTTGTACAGGCTACCATCCAACACCTGTGTTGCCCCTCAACACCCGTTTGAATGCCTTCACCGCTGCTTCCCCACGTCTACTGGACTGATGGAAGTGGTCTGAGGAGATGTGAGCCGTGATTCCACACTTTTTGTAAAAAGCTTCCATCTCCTCACTGTCTAGATTGGTTCCCCCATCCAAGGCAATTTCCTTGGGTGCACTCCATCTCCAGATGAAAGTGAGTAGCCTTGCCATAACTTGGACTTTTCCCCTATAGGTTTGAATCCTACTCACTGCACCATTTAAGAGGTGCAATGAAAGCAGGCAGTCCATCCTCACTTTATCATAAAGAAGTATCCTTTCACAGGAGATGGATAGTATCTCAGTCTGACTCCCGCCTCCAACTGCCTGGTGAGCATCACCATGCTGCTGGGTGCCTGCCACCCAACTATCGTACCACACACTAAATGCTATGGTGATAGAGGAGTTAAAAGACAGTGTGTGAACTTAAATGTGGCACAGAAAAAGGTTACATTTGATTTAACGGACTTTCATTTAATGGACACCCCTTCCACCCTATTAATCCATTAAATCGAGGGTTCACTGTAATGAGGATAGGTCAGAGTGAAAGAAAGCCTTGATCTGAATATCATGTAGCAAGAAATATTTTGTAGAAATTTGTGTGTACAGGAGACATGGGGGTCAGCATCACCCCTAGTCTGTCACAAGAGTCCCATCTTTAGAACCCTAGTCTGTCACCAGAGTCCCATCTTTAGAACCCTAGTCTGTCACCAGAGTCCCATCTTTAGAAAACAGTTAAAAAGACTAACAGTCTGCTGGAAAATATCAAAAGTGCATTCAAGTTCATATAAGGAAACATTAAGCAAGATGTTCAGGTCTTACATGAGAACTAGAATAATCTTCCAAAAGTTTGGTCAACACCAAGAACTAAAAGAGAACATCCAGGGGGAAGGAGGGAGAAATATGGTATCAGAATCAAGGAAGCTCAGGTACAAGGAAAAGCTTGGGGCTTTAAAAATGCCCACCATGTAGAAGAAAAGAGTAAGGAATGATCTTATCATAACCCTTAAGTTTTCAAACCATACATGATGTAGATACAGGACAGTTCTCTTAAAGATGTTGGGACAATAAAACCATAGGAAATAGCATGAAATTAAGAAACTTATTCATGAATCTGCGAAGTGCTTTTCAGTATAAGACTTATGAACGAATGAAGCAGACTGAATGAGGTACCTGTAAATGCTGACAGCATGCATAAGCTTTTAAAAGTTGTATGACAATAGAAAAGGGTCAAGAACTGTATCATCGTCAGTAGATGAGAAGTAAAGATCTTGTTTAAAATTTTCTCACTCCAAAGGAGATCATCATTTCCCTACTAATTAATGAAGCTGCAAGGGCCCCATTAAAAGAGTTCCTGGGGTTATATGATTAAAAATCTATCTATTTATCTATCTATCTATCTATATCTCTAATGCTTCTCCCTTTCCAGAGCTTCCTCAGAAGGGTCACCACGGCAATTGTCTCTACAACCAGTGACCCCCAGTGCCATTTCTTAGCCTTTAGTGCCCTACCCTTTACAGGTCACTGGTAAAGGGCAACTCTAGCATAGTGTTTGCAGTTGCTCCTACCTAATTTCCTACTGACTACTACCTAATGTCCTGCCTAATACTTCTATCTATTGCTTCTACCATTTGCCAAAAGGCGGGGCTACAGGACAGTGCTAACCACAGGAAAATCCATAGTTACAAAGAATAATCTGTGTAAGTTTAGTGTTGTCAAGTGTAATGTGTAACAGAAGAGTGCATTTTGACAACCACTAAAGAGCTGGCTTACTACACAGCCTTAACTGACCCTCTTGATATCCAGGCGGGTAGTACTGGTATTATACATCCCTGATATTACCTACAAAATCAATCATAACTAAGCACAATATATACTTATGGTTATTTTTCAAACTTTATGCTATACACACTAAGCATACTATGAACACTCATATTTTCTTTGTGCTTTTAAATATCTATTTACAGAGGACTTTACTTACATAAATAAATAAACCGACAATCTTATCAAATACACAGTAATACAATAAAGGTACAAATAATTTTCTTATACTGTAGAATTTAAAAAATAATGCTATAAGAATTATCTCTATCATAAAACCAGCTATATTTTCATAACCTGGTGTTTTACTTAAGGAAAGTGGAAGCCTACATAAAATACACCCTTTAAGATGATACATGAGTGACTGAAGCATGTGATATTCATTCTAGAGAGAGCAATGCGTCTGCATTTAAGTGATGGAATCAAAGTTAGCCTAGCATTCAAATGACGGTGAAAATTGTCATATCACTAATCAACAATATTTGAAGTGTACTTGTACATAATCATTTGGTGGCTGCATCAGCTTAGGAGCTAAAATTCCAAGGCTGTCAATCCATGGTTATACCTAACAGCAAATTAGATATTTTTCATCAATGCCTTCAACTGTTACTTACTTCACACTCCATGATGGACTGATTAAGCCATACCACTAAATCTATGACATAGTATGTCTTGTTGATTTCAGACCATATGCAGTCCAGCAGGGCATATCCTTTACTAGCTGTATGGCGATTTCCACCAGGCAACAAGGAAGGGAACTGGTTCACCATGATACCAGATTTGGTATATGCCCGTGTTTTCCCCTGTTGGCAGAAACAGTTCACTAATGATAAAATGAGTAATCAAATTATTTTCATCAAAACAGGGCATATGAAACAGTTATGGCAAACCATGGAGCATAGCTTTGGATGGTTGACTCTGATATCAGTACTTAATACATGACAGATAAAACATGAAAATACACAAATGGGGCCTCTGACTGTTTTTTCCTGAAGCAACTGGGTATAGAAAATAGAAAAAATGTATCCAGATGCACTGGTTTTGGTACATTATACATAACAGCTAGAGAGTGCATATGTGCAAATAAGGCTATACAACAGCTGACAACCATTTTGTCAACTGTTCCTGATGCTATCTTACCATGACAGGAGGAGCAATTTCATATTAAAAAATATTTATTCACAGGCTGATCTAAAAACTGACTTACAGTACATCAGAAATATATATTCCACAAATATCTACTTAACAGGCCTAAATGGTATGCATCACCAGCCTGGTCACCCCATATGAAGGAGACAAAGAACTGGTACAGAAAGTCCGATGGCAGAAAACAAAGTCAGTACCTAAGGTATAGCAGCTGAACAACAGGGAGAGGATAGAATATGCAGTCAAGGTATGCACTGAATTACAGGGAAAATAGAAACATTAAAGGCTGAACTACCAAAGTGGACAAACTCCTCAAGGAGGTTGTCATGGCAAAAGAGTCTCCAAAACTAGTGAACTGCAGTGCCACTTCTTATAGGACTTTAAGGCCTCACCCTTAACAGGCCACTGACGGAGGGCAACTCTGGTGTAGAGTTTGCAGAGGCACTTCCCTAATGTTCATACTTACTACTACTACTACCTAAAGCTCCTTCCTAATGTTCCTACTGATTACTTTTACCTAATGTTTCCACATGAATCTACTGACTAAATGTTCCTCCCTAAAATTAATATCTACTGCTCCAACCATTTTGTCAAAAGGCAGAGCGAGCACAGTGTTCACTGCAGAAGAATTAGTTACGAAGAATGAATTGTGTGAGTTAAGTGTTGTCAAGTGTTATGTACAACAAGGACAGATTGTATGTTTATGAATGTGGTGTAAGGTCAGATTAAAAGAATCTATAAAAACCCCAATTCTTTATCAAACAACTAACAGCAATATGTACAGAGCAAGAGTGTACGAGATGGCTGCCTAGCTGGGACTGACGCAGCATGAGCTGGCTGCCTTGACAATAACAATAAAACAACAATAGTAACAACAGTCGACCAAAGCCAACTACCAACTTCAGGTCATTCATTACACTGACTACTTGTCAGATCTCTCTTTCTTCAAAGAAAACAAAGCAGTCTTTATATAAAACAAAACCATTAATTACACAAATAAAAAGAGAACCACTCTTGTAAAGTGGAATATTTATATACAAGAACAATGTACATTAATTGCTCATTAAAGGACATATAGATAAAAGTAATCAAACCATCCCACAAATACATAACTTAAAATTGTAGTATCTCTGCCTCAACATTACTCACTTTTCACTAAGAATAATTACATAAAACATAATCTAATAATCTATTCCATAACATATTGGCGCTCTTTTGTTCCAGGTGGAGCAATGCAGTGGAGCATGTGAAAAGGTTGAACTGTCAGGACACATGACCATAGGCTCTGTCTAGGATGGTTGCTGGTTCACTGGGGTTGACCGTTGTGGTGTATGTTCACTAAGTTCTGGGGTTGGAACTGCTTCACTTACATCTGCACATCAATTATAGCACTTGAGTTCTGGGGTTGGAACTGCCTCAGTCACATCCACATCAATTATAGCACTGGAAGTCTCCCCCTGCATTTCCTACTCACCCGCATCCTCCCAGCTGCTCCCCTCCACCAATCTATCTGCTGTACAGAGATGATGATGACAATTCCCTGATACATCTGATCACCAGCCGTGACTAGACAAGACTGGAAGAAACTTCCTTGACACATACCTCCAGTGTCCACCCCTTGCTGCCTTAAAGTCTCATATGTATAGCATCTCATGGAGATATTGGGCTTAAGGGATGTGAGCTTCAATTGTAATAATGTGCCTGTTTAGCGTTCTCAAAATGATATCCCCTTTGTCTTGTTCTGTCGAGTGGCATGGTTGTAATAGAGTTACTGAATACGGCATTATAGTCTTACACCGACAACCCATTAAGCGTTGAGCTGGACTTGAATGCATGCCCTCACTTGGAGCATTTCGCCAGTTTAACGGTGCCAAGAACTCACTTTTCTGACAATTTCCATTTTGTAAACAGCCTCTTCACAGTCTTCACAGCATTTTCAGCCTTGCCAGTAACTAGAGGTGATATGCACATGGCCATTTGTTGGCAAAGGCTTGGAAGTCCACTTTGTTGTACTGTGGACAACAGTCTGTCACAAGGGAGTCTGGTACTCCATATAGGGCAAAGATGTCCTGTATCTCTCTTATTACTCCATCTGAAGTAAGATTTCTAACTCTGGCAACATCAATATAATTACTGTAATAGTCCACCACAACCAGTAAATCCCAGTTTTCAAGATGGCAAATGTCAGCTCCCACCTTAGCCCATGGATGGAAAGGAAAATCATGACTCATTGGAGGCTCCTTCTTCAGAGTGTCTCTTTCCCTTAGGCAAACATCACAATGAGAAACCAGTGCTTTTACATTGGATGACATTCCAAGCCAGAAAATTGCTTCTCTCATGCAAGGCAGGCAACTCTCTAACCCAATGTGGCCTCAATGACCAATGTCCAGCATCTTCCTCAACAATATTGGTTCCACCAGTCTATTTCTTTTAAACATCAAACCATCCTCTGCATGCAGCTCATCTCTATAGTAAAGTTGATGAAGCACTGCGACATACCGTTCAAACAACTCTCTCGACTGTTATCTATATAGGTTGAACCTATACCTCTCAAACATTGTGCTGCTCGAGGGTTGGCAATAGTTTTCGAAAGCATGGAGCACTTGCACTTGTTTTAAGTCTTTCTTTTGCTCTATAGCTATTTTAAATGTGTCAAAAACCTTGTGCGATTCAGATCCAATTACAGTCTACAACACCAATACTTGAACCTCTGGCTTCTTATCACTCAGTTTCATCACCATTGCATAACACTCATACCGGCTTCTCCAGTACCTCCACAATTTGGCTGCATTCCGCTTGTGAATCTCAAAATATGGAGGGGGTTATATGAGGTGTGATAACACCATGACCTGCCCTCAAAATATAGTCAAGTTCATGCTGCCACAATGCAGTGTAGGTCGTATAAAAAGAATCATTAAAAACTCCAATTCTCTATTAAACAACCAACGGCAATATGTACAGGGAGAGAGAGAGTGCACAAGCTGGCTGCCTGACTGGGACTGACGCAGCCTGGGCTGGCTGCCTTGGCGATAACAATAAAACAACAATGGTAACAGGAGTTGACCAAAGCCAGCTTCAAACTTATGGTTGTTTGCTAAACTAACTACTCATCACTAAACAGAATGTCAGTAGTCCACATGTGGGTGAAGCATTAAAAGTAAACAGCTACTTGGGTCAGAGGAGTGCAATTTGACAATCGCTGAAAAGCTGGCTCACTACACAGCCATCACTAACCCTCTCAATACTCAGGCGGGTAGTACTAATAACATACCTCCCTGGTCACTGGCTGCCTATCAACTACTGCCTACAGTTATTCAGTGTTACTCCTGAAAACTTACCCTGGCAGAAACTATAAGAGATCTCTTTCCAACTGGGCATGGTACAGCAAGAAAACATGTAGAAAAATCTTCTGGCACATCTACTAGCCACTCACTTAACATCAGGAAATTACGATACTTCTTTGGTCGTGAATAACATGCCTTCTCCATCTGGGGAAATGAGAGAGGAAAACAGTAGATATGCCTAAGGGATGTTTTTCACTTGAATCATATTTATTTGAATTAGAACTATAACTAAAATTTTCAATATACATTTAAAAAGAAAATGTGAATATCATAAAGATTTATGTTTTGAAGTGGCACTATAGTAAGGATCTGAAAGGAAATTACAATAAGTACAGGATATCATGAGTAATTACAGTGAATTCAGTAAAAGTAGTTATAAGTCAGATATCATGGGAATACTTTAAAATCTGATGTGGTCAACTGATAAAAACAGGAAACAGAATTATGTGGCTTTTGGGAACCAGGGGAAACAAGCCGTCAGAAATATAAACAGGTGGATTGACGAAAAAACAAAGACAAGTGGATAGACACATGAAAAATTAACTTGGCTAAAGAGATAAAACAAATAGTTTATCATGATTTGTGATGAATGCATAATGAACCAAGAAGATACCAATATCACCACCAATGACTTTGATTTGAAAAAAGTTGAAGTTATCATTATCATATCCTAGAACCCCATCTTCAGGGGTTCCTGTAACTACAAAGCTGCACTACCATCCATAGCAGGAAAAGGATGGACTCCTTTGGAAGGAGAAGTTTCTGAAGGAGATTGTACTCGAATGATACGCTCTTGCGAAAAGTGACTTTCACTCACAGCGTAACCACAAGCAGGTGGAGTCCAGTAACACCAAAAAAAGTTTATTTGCATCTTGCAAATATTCCACAGCAAGAGGGTACTAATGAGTATGAAGTGAGACAACTGGTCCACACATTGAATGGTGTGTTGGGCAATGTCTAACTCCACATCAGTAATGATAAATGAATCCTCTGAATCCACATGAAAACACCAAGAGATAGTTCTGAAAATGCATCCAACCTGAACAGTGAAACTGAGAGGAGATGATGAATAATACTTACCGAATCTATCAGAACATATCATATCAGTTGGTGAAAAGCTTTAAGGAACTGTTTATTCTGGAAATACCCAAGCAGATCCCTGATTTTCACTGGATTAGAGAAACCTGAAAGATTTCCTCGGTATCCCCATAAAATATTCCTAAGACGAATGACTCTCCTCATTGCAAAGCTGGACTGATCAAAGGTGAAGGATCTGAGACACAGTCATCCTTAGCAAAGCTCTTATCTAAAGCCACTATATAATGACTGCAATTTACTCTAATGTGAAAAACAATGACAAGCTTCTATCCAAAAGCATGAATTACTACTTTAAAGTGCACAATGTGACACTAATCCTATGTCTTCAGTTTAACTTAAACCAAAGCATTGTACAGATGGAGTCAAATTACATGACTATCTGCTTACACAGCTCAACATCTCCATTCATGGCAAAAAGAACCTGATCTCTGTTTACGAGGATGCTTGACATGGCCACTGTCAAAGTTGAAAGCAGTATCAAATCATGATTATGAAGGAAATGAAGCAGAAACTGCGCAATTTCTATCATGAAATTAATATGAATTGCATGAAGTTAGCAGCAACTCATTGCTGCAAGGTGAGCACATCAGTTGTACTTAAATTTGGCAACAAACAATATGGTAACTATGAACACATGATCTAATGAGCTGAAACAGTAAACACTAATGCCAGCTGCAAGAGTAAACACTAAGTTAAAGTAATCCTCAAAGAGTTGTTCGCCTCTCTGCTTAAAATATTCTGTGACCAAGAACAGATGACTGACCTCTTGAAGCTAAGTCCTTGCTTAGCTCCTTCCATTCCCTGTAGAAAGTTAACAATGAAGGGTAGGATTTCTGTCTCCCACTCCCATCTTTCTTAGTTACTTCTGACATGTAGGAGATTTTATCTAATGAAAATATGCTAAAGGAGATAGAAGTTGAGAATATCTTGTTTAGATCAACTTAAACATAAATAAGGTAAATGGTAAAAATATACTGAAAAGAAATAATAAGTCCAGGACTTGATGGATTAACTTACCTGTTCATATTCCATGCCTTCATCTGTTCTCTCAAATGAATGAGATGGCCCTTCCTCAATACAACGCAGATGCATCAGGAGGTCATAGCGTGCCCTGAGAATATTAACTTTCAGGCAGTCTTTAAGAGGACAATGATAAAATATTTCTATGGTAACTTCACACAGCCCTGCCTCACACCTACATGTATTCCATAACTTTTGCTAAGCACTCCAACCAATCTTACACATGCATTTCCTTAGCTATGGAAGGCTTTTACACCATCCAACAGCTGTCCCCCTACACTATATATCCTTAACACATCCCAAAAAGCATTCCTCTCAACTCTGTTATACACTTTCTCCAGATCCATAAAAGCTGCATACAACTTCTCACCTTCCATGGTCATCTACCCTTCCATGGTCATCTTTACAACAAAAATCTGATTCACACATCCCCTACCTTTCTTAAAACCCCCTTGCTCTTCCCTCATTCAGCATTCAGTCACTTCCATCACTCTGTCAATTAATATTCTTGCATACACTTTTCCATTTCCTGATATACTTAACACTTACTCCCTTATAAATGCTATATACATCCTTCGCACCTTTTCTTTTGAATAAATGAACAATAATAGCTTTCACCCAATCCTCGGGCACAACCTTTTGTTTCCATGCTAAATTACATATAAGATGCATCCTCTCCATCACACTTTCTCCTCCATACTTCAGCATTTCAGCCATACTCCTACCAACTCCAGGTGCCTTTCCTACCTTCAGCCTCATTATTGCCCTTCTTACCTCCCTCTTTGCAATAGGCTCCTACAGTTGTATCCTCTTCCTTCCCTCCTTCATACCCATGCACG
>JAUTXX010462101.1:0-12612 GCA_032273605.1 Panulirus laevicauda
TATATAAAGCAGGAGCATTATTTAGGCCTGAACATACAATTTTGGTTTAATTGGCTTACCTTTTGGTACTGCTTACACCATCATTAGTGTCTATAAAGAAAGGATAATGTGCATGAAATATCTGCATTATGAATGTTTATATAAAGCATAAAGTGTCAAAAATTTTTACTTTAATATGCGTCATAAAAGTCCAAAATACAAAATCAATAATCAATAAATAAAGTACATGAAAACTGAAAATGACTAACAGTCCTACCTTGCCAAAAAAACACCCTAAGATGTGACACACACACAAACAGAGGCAATATTTCCTAGTCAAGATTACAATCCCCTAATTTACATATTCTAACCCTAAAACATACATTCAAAACAGCTAGACAGTTCTTGCCTAAATCTAATTAAGCTTAAATAAGAATACAATAAATTTGTTGATATTTCATTTCTGGTTTGTTCCAGTAGGACAAAGTGACTCAGCATTAACAGATCACTGATGAGCCACTGGCCAGCAAAGAGAAGCACATTGTCAGCATTAAGTGATCACTGTCATGAGCCTGATTCTGAACTGCTGTGAAAGGTGGTTTGGCAGTTTTAAAATATATCTAGGTGTTGTGTGATGATGTGGGGTAAGGAAGGGGTAGCACTTCTGCTGTGAAGGAATAGTGGGAATATGGGAAAGTGTAAGGAAGTGAGTCCCAGACTGAACTGAGTAAAATTATAAGAGGTTGGTGATTAATGCTCATAAAAGGACTGTGGAAGAGTGTCAAGTGTTTTAGAAGGAGCTGTGTGAGTGTGTCAGCAATTATGAGGTGGGAGATGGTTGACTTTAATGCAAAAGAGGGTAATGTGGTAGCAGCATATATAATTGGGGGTATCAGGTGTTTAGTGATGTGAACAGAAGTGATGAACAGCTAGTGGAGTTGTGTGCAGAAAAAGAACTGACGACTGGGAATATATTGCTTAAAAAGAGGTGCATATATATCGTACACAAGGTTGAGTAGGAGAGACAGAAATTGGGCATAACTGGATCATGCACTAATCACAGGTGGGCAAAAGAGATACTATTACATGTGAACAAGCTAAGAGAGGCAGCTGGTGGGATGTATAATCAGTACTTCGAGGAAAGACTAAAACCTTGTAGAAGCTTCAGGAAGAGTGGTGAAGCAGTGGTGAATAATGCAAGTTTGGAAAAGAGACTTGTGTGAAAAGGTACCATGAGATGCCAAGTGTAAAATGGAAAAAGATGAGAGTAAATGAAGCTAAGAGAGTGGGTGAGGAATGGGAGGTACTTTGGGAAGGAGTGCTGACTTGTGTGAGAGAAGTGTGCTGCAAGTGGAAGGTGGGAGATGGGCATGTGAAAAAGGGTAGTGGGTGACGGGTTGAGAAAATTATGTTGCTAGTAAAAAAAGAAAAGAGCAGTGTATGGGAGGTGCTTACAGGGAAGAAGTGCAAGTGATCAGATGTACAAGTGAAAGCAGCAGGAGGTATAGAGGAAGACGCAAGAGCTGATAAGGAAAGCAAATGAAAGTAGAAATGAATTGTGTAATGCCACGATTTAAGTACTTCAGTTCAACTTTTTCTGTAATATGCATTTACTTCATTATATCTAAGATTGAAAAAAGTGTATGTGTAGTAAAGTGCACTACGAAGACTTTTACCAACAGAGAACAGAAAAGTTTGGAGTATACTAAATAAATCACTACTATATTACTGGACAATTTCTACAACAATTTACTGAATTGCTTTCATTCTATAACAACTTTTCTTAACATCCTACAACAATTTACCAGCCAAATCTATGAAGATAGTCATATCAAAAGACAATAATAATTCTACTCTTACTGAAGTAATCTTCGGGACATAGTAAGCAGTTCCATCTGTTCAATGCAATTGTGTCCTAACATAGATAGCCAGACCACTGTAAAAGAATCCATTTCTCCCAGAAAATTTTCTTTTTCCCTATCTCCCATCTCCTTATTGTTCTCATTATGCATATATTCTATGAGCTTCTGTTAGAGTGAAAAAATCAATCCTTTCACAAAAAAAAGCTTTCTGCAGTAAACATCTTCTAATGAGCATGTTCTAATTAAACAAAGGGAGGCATTTACAATATTCCTTGCAAACAGAATGCATCCATTTATGTCCATCTAAGACAAACTATGCAATTTACTGATGAAAACAGTCAAACACTTTCCAAAATGTCACCTAGCACTTCATATATCTTCACATGTAACAAAACTCTAAACAAGCATATACTTAACAGGTAAGCAATCTTATCAAAGAAAGTTAATTCTTAGACAATGAATTATTAAACTCTAAAACCATACTTGAAGAATCACTGCTTAGGAATGTGCTGCTTGCACAACAGATGATGCCACCATCATTTTGAACAGTTGATCAGACGGAATTCTAAAACAAAGGATATTTCCTGTCTACAGCTTAAAGTACCTTGGTCACAAAGCAATTAGTTTTAGCTCTGTGGCATTCCCAATTAACCAGGACAACACAGGAAACCTACCCCAGGAGGAGCAGAAATCAGACATTAGAGAAACACACATCTGCTCTCAGACTATGAGCAATGGACTCACATTTAATTGTCACAGGGATAACCTTGCAAGAAGAGTTTCATAAAACAAAGTCCTTGTATAATAATCTCGACTCTGGGGTATGTGATCAGATCATGCTAGATACTGAGCCTATACCTTGCTAGAACGTGATATGGCAGGCAATAAATCCAAATGCTTTTGATTACTCATCTCCATACTCAGAACAGTAAGCATTTACAGCCAAGCAAACTGAGGAAAAGAGCAGAAATCAAACCCACAACCTTAACCATAGCAGTTCAGAACTAAAATCTCATGGTTGTTTGCCCACTGATTATATGAAAAAGGACAGTGTTACTGTACTCCTTAACCTTTCAGAGTGTCACATTCAAGAGATTTAGTCAAGATGAAAATGTTGTAGCCATTTTAAGTGTCATCCCCATGAGACTGAATTTGAAAGCATCCAAATGGAATTCAAAATTACATGCAAAGGTAGAGGACATAGGACCTGCAATACTTTTCTGTAACTTCTTCAAAAAATATGTGAAGGTATATTCATATTCCAAGGTTCTAATGATTACTAATATCAGTTAAAAAAACACATGCGTAGCACTTACACCTATAGGAATTTACATGAATAAGTCGACCAGTTTTTCCAATTATATTGGAATGTTCATATTCAACTCAAAAGATGATATGACTATATATCAATGTTGTTCACAGTCTTGTTATAAGTGACTGATATAGGTTTTATGATAGAAAGGTTGTAAAAAACCAGTGAATTGGCAAAAGAGCTTTGCTTCGGTATTTTCTGTTCAAAGTGTTTTGAAGGAGGGTCTAACACCTTTGGCTGTGCCTTTTGTAGCATAAGAAGATACAGCTTTAGTGTTCTTTTAAAAGTTTCTAATGATGATCTCTACCCATATTTTAGGACTATGAATGATGTAATCTACCTTACAATTAACCTTCCCTATTTCATGGTTCATGAAAAAGTCTTGTTGAAACTAAAATTCAACCTTTGAGCTATTAGAGGTTTATTCCTAACATTATTTTCACAAAATTACCTTTAAAAGCAAAGATTGTGCGAGCATATATTCATAAACATAAAACTAAACTTACTACAAGATGCTAAATATATAGTCAGGATATTCCCTATTCCAAGTTATCATTTAAAGACCTTAACTAAGAGGCTTTGAATCAAATGAGTCTGAAGAAATGTAGGGCACATCCAAAAAATAACCGTAATGCAAATGAATTCCTCAACTTGGTTTATCAATTTTCCATTCAAATTCAATTGCAAAGAGAACAAAATTGAAGCAAGAGAAAATCCCAAAGTCATATTAAAACTACAAAAAGGGGAATGACCTCGATGAATTACTGTGTATGGAAATCCAACAGCTACTGCTACTTCACATAAGCTATATTGCTATTAAGTGACTGAATTATTCATGATTAAGAGAGACAGTTTACAGAAAAAACACAAGTGTTTTACTCACCTATAAACTGTCTAATTCATAATTCTTCTCCCTTAACCAATCAAATAATCTATAGTAGTAATTCAATACTAATTCAAAATTATTCTTTTCTTTACATGCTGAGCCAGTTCATTTAAGACTCAAGTCAACCCTCTAAAATCAATCCCAAGTCCATGTATGGATATTAAAATTCTATCACAACATTGATAAATGAAAACAGCCTTTAATCATGTGATCCTGGCCCTGACATGGACATTTCTTAGGTAGTCAGCATGTGTTTCAGAAGCAGGCTTAGCAAAATCCAAGCCAAGGGGGGTTATAGATCTGAAGACTGTTTCATTTGATTCTATTAACTACAACTAACTGACCCATGGAAAACAAGCAATGAGGTGAGGAGTATTCTTTACAAAGGGAGAGTTAGGTTTTCTGTGCTAGGGTCCACATTCCTTGAATAATGAAACTGCTTAGTACATGTCCATCAAATGCTGTTATGTGCAGATAAGTCATGTAAATGTTTCTTCTTCATATGGAGAATATGAATCAATGCATCTACAAAAAATGACACTACAGTTTAGAATTCTTAAAAGTATCTGATGCAAAGACATAATTTCCTTGTGGTGCAGATGAGCAGAACTTTCCATCTTCAAATATTACCTTTCCACGTAACACTGTTTTGTGTACTTTACCTCTTAGAGTCTTGCCAATGTAAGGTGATATCTGCAAGAAATAACATCATTCCCGTAAAACTCCCTGAATACTGATCACATGCAGACATCCTATGGGCAACCTCTCAATATCTGTTTAAGTTAGACTATACACAAACATAATTTAATACTTACTATTGTACTAGATATCTAAGATGAAATAGTATTACCCATTACTTCTAAAAGAAGAAAACTTACATAAGGGTCAAGGAGAATTTTAAAAAGAAACTAGATCACAAATCATTAGTTCACAATAAGGTATACTTATTGCAGTTACCTGCCAATATATTTAATGGTATATTCAAGTCAACATTAACTTTACAGTGCAAAAGGAAAAGTAAAGGTGGCAACAATATCATAAGATGATTGGGAAGAGTCACTTCGTTCAACAGTGATGAAGGTTACACATATAAAACAAGGATGGAACATATCCAATCTTATGATGTCAACTTTACTAAACTCTGCCATGGAATAACAAATCAAATTCTACAAGTACAGTACAACACATTCTGTTAATGGGAGGAATCAGTTTTAATATGTGATTATTTCAACTTAGTTCTATAATCTGATATTGCTCGCTCTGGCTCATTATTTCATTACAAAAAAATGCATTCACACAACCTAAAAAAGTAAAGCAGAATCTAATACAGGGATGGCCAAACAGCTGTTCATGACCTGTATGTTGCATGTGGCTTTCTTCCAGTTAAACTGCCATATGTCATGGATTCACTAACCTATATGCAAACTAGGCATTTCTCACCTTCTGATATATCATGGCATAATCAACCTACAAGAAAACTTGGCATTTCTTACCTTATTCTTGTGATATATCATGGATTCATCAATCTATAGGGAACAAGCAAAATTGGGGTATATTAGGTAACATATCTAAAGGAAAGATTATCTTTGGCAGCTCACAACAATCATATCAAATATTCTCAAAACTTAATAAATGTTTGAGGCTTATTCAATGTTTATCAAAGTGTAAACTTTTAAATACTATTTTAAGATTAATCTAAGAAATACTGCAGATTCTTTCAACATTCCTATTGGTGCCTTTAGAAAACTGATTTTTATATATCCTTTTCTTTTGTCTACCTGCATGCCTACATATAAGTTAACTAACCTTGAATGTTTCATTTGGGTTCCAGATAACAAAATCAGCATCATGTCCCACTTTCAGTGCAGCCTTACGGTGTAGAAGAGAAGCTTGCAAAGCTGGTCCAATACACAAATATTTCACAACATCTTGTAGTGTGAATCCTCGTTCACTGCCTTCAGTCCAGAACAGAGAAAGACCTGTCAGAGCAGAATAAACTGAATAGGATTATTTGAAGATAATGAAAGTTACTACAATGCAGCCTCAACTAACTCATTCATGCTCTGTGCATCATATGATGCACATCGTAGCAGGTTGCCTTGCATGCCTTATGATATATTAATGGCTCCTACTGTATACTGAATTCCTCTGTATAAAGACATCCATTTGCTTTCTGATTTCCATTTTCAGTGCCTTACATGATACACCCATCAGGAAGATTTGGCCGTATTCAGTGCCTCCTTCCAGTCTCCTTTCTTATGGGTGGGTATGATATTTGATCTTTTTCACTCCCCTGGCACATTATCTTTCCCCAATGACATCTTGAAAAGTATTTCAAGAGGTTTGTCTGGTGTATATACACAAATCCTCAATACATTCGTTAATTTACATCATGACATAGGGCCTTGCAAGGATCAACACACTTCAAATGGATATAACTGAATTCAAACAGTAACAGACCACTGGGTCCAAATGAGGCTACTTATGATTGTGAAAGAGAACAGAAACTCATGCATTTCAGTATTCTGTTAATGTCTTTCGAGAGATCTCAATGTTTTCTAAAGTCCACTTTCTACCCCTTCTCACTAGTGGTGGGGCTATAGTGTCTTCCACTGTAGAAAATATTTTTGAACTTGTCATTCAGTTCCTCATATATCTTTCCATTGGCCTCAACTATTTTTCCTTTTGAATCCTTTAATCTATTTAGACGGTCTTTAACTGATGCTTCACTTGAAGAATTCATGGATAAGTTTTGGATTTTCATCCACCTTGTCTGTAACATTCTTTTCAAAATTTCTCCAGTCCTCCTTTCTTCTCCTGCTTCACTCATTCCTTACTCTGTCATACCATGCATAAACTGAGATGGCTGAAGTGTCGCCTATATTTCTGCTGCTACACATCTCAAAGCTCCCATGCTTTTTGACATCTTTGATTGCAATATTCTTCCCCTCTTCCTACATTTCCCTCTATATTTGAGGACAGAGGTACACATGTACCCACTCTTTCATCTTAAATTTCATAGAACCTTTTAAAATACCCTGGTTCCTGGCTACTGAACTTTATTTTCAGTCTATGTTACCATACATATTTTTCAGTTGTGCAGTTTCTACAATTATACCTCTTCCTCAAGTCTTTTTATGTTACCATACATATTTTTCAGCTGCGTTGTTTCTATAATCATACCTCTTCCTCAAGTCCTGTCTTATTCCTGCTCTTTTAACAATGTGGTTTAGCACATAAACTTATGCATTACATAATCCCTTTTTTGAAATGGTGTATCACGTCTGATATTTTCAATATTCATGCTAATATGTGCTTAGGGAAGTCCTAGTTATGAGGGTGAATCAGTCCCTCTCATCCTAATGTGTTTTCTGACGTGCTGGTACAAGGAACTTTCCCTTTTACACTCTAGGAACATGTCTCCATGACTCCCTGTCACCATGAGAATTCAAATCTGCAGTCTATCGCCTTATACATGAAATCCCCCATTATCAGTACTTTATCTTCCTTGATGTCATGTTTTCCTGCTTCATTTACCATCCTGATTGCTCCTTCATTGTTGTCAGTGCATATCTATGGTGAACTGTAAAAATTCTTCTGAGGATTATATATCATCACCACTGTTATGCATTCTTTCCTATATTTACCCTTCCCATTATGTATTGTCCATCTATCTGATTGTTTGTGTATACAGTATGCCATTCAAACACAACAGAACTCACCAAATTGTACTGATGCAATTCCACCCCATGCCTCCATAAAATTCATTTCTCCTGGTTGTTTGAGGTCAGGAGTACAAGGAGAATGATCACTCACAACCTGCTGAATCGTTCCATCTCTTACTGCTTCCCACAGCTGGTTCTGAAAAGGCCAATAACAGTTTAGGTCAAGTACGAAGGTATCAGATGTAAGAGAGCTGAACAAAAATGAAAGGTTGAAGGCTACACAGTACCTAAGAGGAGAGAAAAAGAGACGAGTGACCTAATAAGAGCCTTTAGGTCCCTAAATCAAGTGGATGAAGCTGACATTAAACAGTTCTTCACAAGGTGTAGTACCTTAGTTCCCAGATGCCATTCTAAGAAAGAGCATAGTCAAAAATGATTAATAGTGGTTTAGTGTAAGGGTTGTGGACAGATGGAATGGTCATATTAAGGAGAATGTAAATGCCAGTAACTCACAAAGGATTAGGAAGTACAAAAAGTAAGAGACAGAGTCCCATGAATGTAAAACTCTCTCCCCGTGATGTACAAATATATGATCATGAATAGGTAATTACTCAGAGAAAAATATTTGGAGTCTGATGGGAAGGAAAATTTGGCATAAGCAGTAAAATCATGAGGAAATCATGATAAGTGCCTGAGAAAACAAAGATCATCAATTAGATAACAAAAGCATTCAGAGAAAGGAAATATGGGTAAATGGCATGACAGTACATAAACTTCAAAGCAATGAATAGGTGAATAGATAAAGGATGATCAAAGGTGATGTTGAAATAAAAGAAGTACATCTCTGAAATCTAATTATAAACAGATGAATAAAGATGTGCAACAAACTCAGAGTATGTAGAAGATACTGCTTCCTTACATTTTTTGATAAAAGAAAATAATGATTTATCATATCACCAAAAATCCTGAATTACTATTAAGGACTCAATAAATAAACAACAATCAAAGGCAATTTCTACAAGGCATTAGATAAATAAAAATGTTGGACATATCCTAATACAATCACCCTCATACTTGACAATACAGTAAAACAGCACTCATAATCATCATACCAGATTATCTGCTTCTCTTACTGGAGGACAACACTTATACTGTGTTGCATTATCTGGGATCTTCTCTGCTGTAAGAGTGAGGTAATGATGGCATGTCTCAACACTTAAGGGAACTCCCCTAGACTGAGCTGCTCGTATCATTGGGAGAGCCTTACTTGCTGACAGGTGAACTATATGACACCGTACCTGTTTGCAAACATATATCTATATTATTTACCATACTTAGTCGCTGTCTCCCACATTAGCAAGGCAGCGCAAGGAAACAGACAAAAGAATGGCCCAACCCACCCACATACACATGTATATACATAAATGCCCACAGACACACATACATACCTATACATTTCAACATATACATACCTATACATACGCAGACATATACATATATACACATGCACATATTCATACTTGGTGCCTTCATCCATACTTATGTACTATTATACCATAAATATGGAAAATGCAAAGTCATAAGTTAATTTAAGTTTATCAAATATATTGTAGGTATAAAAGATATGCTTGAGGCACTTGAGAAACCTGCTTGCTGGTTTGGCCATCACATAAGCAATGGTTAACAACTTGTGTTGAAAGAAGAGAGTACAGTAGGTGTGAAAAAATAAGTGGGTTGTCTTAGAAATATAGGAATAAGTCAGCAATGCATGTCAACATGACAGCAAAAGATACTTCATGTAAGTTACTGAATTAGAAATTACATGCCTTAAATATGAGAAAAATCACTCAAGCAAAATGCTGGTAGGATAACGTTTTGATTAAAAACCACTTAAGCTAGACTCATAAGATTACGGTTTATACATTTAATACAACCAGTTACAAATGGATGAAAGTGAACACTTTTAATTTCTTAACTGATGCAACAATCCCCTAAACATAAGATTTGTAAAATACTAGGATATACAATCATATTGTCAAAACGTATGAGCTAACTGAAGCATACTAACCTTTGTCTTTTCACAGAGACTAATGACTTGTTTTATTGCTTCCTCTTCCATCTTTTGAGGTCGAGACTTGAGAAAAGTATTGTACTCTTTTAAAGGATCTGAAAGTTATGTTAAACATTTAGTCATGTGATATAATCCACCTACTGAAGCTATTTTGATGATAAGGAACTTATCAATGTAAAGGAATATGGTACCACTTATAAGCATATGATCAAAAACAAAGCTTGTACTTTTACTATAAATAATATATGGTTTAATACCTTTTACATGGTAATATGGATCCTCAAAATACAACTATATTTTGTGACTGCAGGTATTGTATCACTAATAATTTCATTACCATAACCATACATATAGAGTTCAATTACATACAATTCATGTCTAATTCCATTTCATGGGCAGTAAGCCTAATCAAATATGATCATCCATTATAACAAAGATGCTGCTCACTTCAGCACATATAGGTAAGCAATCAGGAAAGAAAAATGTCATCAATCACTGTCACACCCTCAAAAGCAAAATGCTGCCACTACATTTGATCTATAAGCATAGTGGAGGTATTTCAAGTACATTTGATCTGCTCTATGTAGGAGGGGAAAAAAAGCAGTTATGATAAAAGATAAATGGTAAAATATAACTAACATTCTTTAAGGTGCAGTAACAAATAATAATCAGAGCTCTAAAGCAGACCTCTAAACCTTTCTGACATTCCTAAAGAATGATCAATCAAACAGTTCCCCTTAAATCAAATAACTCATGATTAGAGAATTTAGATTTAAAGGATACATTGGCAATAGGACTACTGAGTGTTACAATGGTTCTATTATCCTTCTCCAAGCAGAAAGATCCTTCCATCAGTTTTGACCAAAAATGACCCTAACTAAGCTCTGTTGACAGCAATTTAAGCCTATGTATTTTCACAATAATATATAGTGGAGAACAGCTTGTAGCCAGCTAACGAATACACTGATTGGCATAGTGTGCAATTTGAAAGTTTTTTAAGTCAACATACTAAAGAATGTAATCTTTTATGAATATACCAAACTTATTTGAAAAATCATGTGTTCAGGAAAACTTAATGAGTGGTGAGGACATAGCCACAGTTTACAAAGTTGATTAATATGGGAAAAAACATCTTTGTGTAAAACATGCAGCTAATATTGTTTTAATAATACTGTGTAAAACATTCAGTTATTATTGTTATAAAATTTTGTACAACATTCAGCAAGGAATAGAGTGAATCAGAATGATGTGGAATACCGGGGTCAACGTGCTGTCAATGGATTGAACCAGGGTATGTGAAGCGTCTGGGGTAAACCATGGAAAGTTTTGTGGGGCCCAGATGTGGAAAGGGAGCTGTGGTTTTGGTGTATTACACATGACAGCTAGAGACTGAGTGTGAACAAATAATAATAATAATACAATAATAATAATAATAATAACAATAATAATAATAATAATAATAATGAAAATAATAATAATAATAATAACCAATTTTAGATTAAACTTTCTTGAAGACTTATTTAAACTGAACTGAATACTAATGCAGTGATTACCTGCATCAGTGATGGTGTTTCCTATGTCACATTCAGCATGGAACTGTTGGAGATAAAGAAAACAGAAAACTATTTCATAAACTGCAAAACATAATGCAAACATTCAGTAAAATGAGCACAAACACAATGTCATTTGAGCAAAGTTATTCAAAAACGTTTTTTTATTAACTTAATCAACAGTAATTATTCTTTCACTGTATCTGAAATACCTAAATCATTTATGTCTTTGGTGCGATACTTCCCTGCTGTCTTAAGTATTATTCATATTTCTAAGTTATTCTTAAAGAAAACAGTGTCAAAAAATCATTATCATTTACAAGTCCTACTTTCACCTCCCTGCTCAGTGACTTCCCTAAACTTCACTTAAATGTATAATATTAATTCTTCTTATATTCATTCCCACTTTTAGCCTAATTATTAAACTATCAAATTCAGTACTATGCCTCTTCACAATCTAAAACCATCTGAACATCCACATAAAACTTTATTAGCCTCCTCACTTTTCAAAATCACCTTTGAATACCTACATTTAACTTTATTCATACTCTCATACCTAAACTGAAATCCAGGAGAAACAATATCAGTACTTGTACTAAAAGATGAATTCAAACACAAAGGAAATCTCCAAAAATTATACACAAACCAGTAGAATAGACTGAGTACCAATAAGTTCCCCAAGTGCTTCCTCCACTTGTGCATAACTAACACACGGAAATTCTTCAACACCACTATGTATAAGGAAGCACTTAAAGCCACAGATGCCCCGTTCAACCATCTTGCAGAGCTCAGACGAGTTTCCTGCAAGAACACGTACATCAACGAAATTCAAGAATATACTTTATTCACAGGATATATAGCTTACTTAAACAGAATACTAATTTCACTATCCATCCATCTATATCTCTGATGTTTGTTCCCTTTGGGAACTCCCTCAAGTGGGTGGCCAAGGAAAAAGAACCTACATAATTAGTGAACTCCAGTGCTGCCTACTAGCCTTTAGTGCCTTACCCTTAACAGGCCACTGGCAAAGAGCAACTCAAGCAAAGGGTTTTCAGAGGCTCTTACCGAATGATCCTTCCAACTACTGCTACCTAATATGCCTAATGTTCCTGCCTAATGTTCCAATCTTCTACTTTCACCTAATGCTCCCATCAAATGTTTCTACCTATTTCTATTTCTCCTACTATTTTGCCAAAAGCCAACTAATAAAGGCACTTGATTATGAGCATGCATCCAATCAATAACATCCTGTCTAAAAATGCTCCTAGAGAGTCCTTTTAGCAA
>JAUTXX010462212.1:0-12611 GCA_032273605.1 Panulirus laevicauda
GCAGGCTCTATCCATAAGTGAAAAATACGAAAACAGGTGTTATGAAGAGTCAAGGACAATCAAGAAAAAATTAGTGAGAGAAATGGAAAAATGACAGTTTGAAGCTGAGCATGGAGCTGAGAATCATAGAGATTATACTGCAACTGCATTTTGAAGATGATTGAAAAAAGAATTATTAATGGTATAAGGGAAGACCATTAACTTCCCTTTTAACAAAGTTTGTTCTTTGATCTGAGAAGAAATATTTTCAGCTTAATACACAATTGTATTAATTGTAGAACATTTATTTTTCGAGGTCAAATTTCTCCTCCATGCTGCTTTCTATAAAAGCAGGGAGCTAAAGGATTTGGTTTCCCTTCCTTGCCCACCTTGGTCGTTCTTTACTTCAGGGAGAACATGGCGTGAAACAAGAATATTAAGACGTAATGGGCAGTACTCAAAGGCTGACCATCCTATCTAATGGTTCCTTAGGCAAGAGGTTATATCTTTGTTTACTTGCTAAGTAAATGGTTTCTTGTGAATGACCATAAACGTCCATGGCTTTGAGGAACATAATACTATAATTTGGGAAGCCAACCATGATCTTAATGGTATACAGCCATATGTAAGCCAGACATGAGAGCTTTATGACCCTCGATTCACAATCAAGTTTAGAAAATTGAAATAGTTGCACTTACCTCTACAGTTAGGTTGCATGCCTTTGGTGGCAACAGCAATCCCTGACGTCATACCTCCACCACTGATGGGTACTAGAATAACATCTAGATCTGGAACCTGGGATGAATAATATGACTATTAAAGCTGAACCATGCAATGCTATGCTGATTGACAATTCATACTTCACAAATTACCATGAGTTATTTGGTACTGATTGACAATTCTTACTTCGCAAATTACCATGAGTTATTTGGTACTGATTAACAATTCTTACTTCAAAAATTACCTTGAGTTGTTTGGTAGATTTAATGAAAACAAAAGCTAATGCATACAGGACCTAAGAATTTAATGAGGTTATATGCTAAGAATATGATGATGAAAATATACTGTGGTCAATTTAAAAGCATAGCTTTTGAAGCATGAAAAAAGACTTCTCTTCTGTATGCAGAATCCCATAAACATCTAAAGAAGCACTTGCTTGATGGGGAGTTCAAACACCATTTCTCCCTAAAATAAGGTTTATCCATTAGAATTCACGCTCTCTGACTTCTCTAATACTCATGAAATGAGCATATGCCCAACCATAGGAACCAACGACTTAGATCTATGTCATGGTACAGAGGTGAGGAAGCACCAAGTGGTTGAGAGAGCAGAAGAGGGTGTGTTGAAATGGCTTGGACATTCAGAGAGACTGAGTGAGGAAAGGATGATAAAGAGGATATATTTGTGTTGAAATGGTTTGGACATACGTAGAGAATGAATGAGGTAAGGATGATAGAGAAGATATATGTGTCGCAGGTGAAGGGACCAAGGAGAAGTGAGAGACTAAGTTGGAGGTGGAAGGATGGAATGAAAAAGATATTGAGTGATTGGGGCCTGAACATGTAGGAGGGTGAAAGGCGTGCGCGGAACAGAGTGAATTGGAACGATGTGTATGTATGTATATGTATGTATATATGAGTGGATGAGTCTTTCTTTGTCTGTTTCCTGGCACTATCTTGCTAAAGCAGGAAATGGTAATCAAAATAATAATAATATGATAAGTATAATGGCCTCAGTCCATTATATATATCAGCTTGAGAGCAGATGTGAGCAAACTGTGCCATTCTTTCTCTGTTCCTGGCACTAACTTACAGTCAGAGGCGAAAATCTATTTTTCTTTTTTCTTACAAAATGTGAAATAGACTGAATAAAGTAGAGAGGTTTCAAGACTGAATCAAGAAGCTGCAAAAATGCTGAAAGAAGGAACATAATGTACCAGACAACTGGTAGTAATGTAAGTGAAAACAAAAAAAATCTTCAGACATACTGGAAATGATAAATGCATTAGCAATGCCCAGTGCAGATAAGGAATATGAGACATTCTGAAAATGGTTAATAACACCATATTAAATGTACACAGATTACAAATTCTGTCTTTCAACTATTTCATTCATATGTAGGAGTGAAAGAAAAGGTTGGGTAATAGGATGCAAACAGTAGAAAGGTATCTTTAGGTTGTGATACAGTACTAGATGACTGGACAAACATAAAACAAAACAGTTTAAGGAAATTATGAGAGTAAGGAGTAACATGAAATAATGGACAGGAAGTGAGAACTAAGATGGTAAGATGACATAAGTAAAGTATTTGAGTGTGGGAAAACAAAGAAAAAGAGCATGTGTAATATAAGAAGCTGCACAGCCTCTGAGGTGCTTGAATGTTAACCTGTACAAGATATTCTTCTGTATTGCAAGAAGTGGCAAATCAAATTCATTGCTAGTAAAAAAAGGAAAATAAGCCACAAGAAAGAGGCACCAAAACTATGAAAATAAACTTGGTACAATACATTTCAAGATTACTTTCTTCTATGTTGGAGGCTCCAGGCACAGACAAAAGTCCACATCAAGGCCAGGCCTTAATTGAAAGGTTAATGAAAGGGAAAAAGAAGAGACACAGGAAAGAATTTACGAATTATGTCTTCTGTCTTCTTGTGCCAGGTCACAGCTATTGGGAAAGACATGAGAGGGTAGAGAGTTCCAAAGCTTCGAGGTGTATGGAAAGAAAGTTATCTATATGGCCAACCCTTGAGTTGCAATCAGTCTCACAGTAATCATATGATGCAACAGCTTGCCAAGTATTACATAGTCCATTTAGTGGTGGTGGCATACAAACAGCCAGCTCTTGGGAGCAAAATCCAAAATAATACCTAGAGAAGAGGAAAAATGAACCAACATTGTGGCATAGGGCAAGCTGGTCAAGTTTTGAAGCTGGTCTGGGAGAGTTTATAAGTCAGACTGCTTTCTACTTTTTCCAGTCAGGATGCAGAGGTAGAACCACCTCAGATGCGAGAGCAGTATTCCATAAAAGGATGGATCAGTCCGTCCTTTGCATAAACAGAGAGACTTATCTGTAGAAAAGAAATTTTGACATCAAAGCAGGACTCCCAGTTTCTTAAGAGGCATTCTTAGCTATTTCCATACTGTGGGGTTTCCAAGAAGATAGAGCAGATGTCACAGTAATACCAACTATGTTCATTTAGGCAATAAGTGGATTACAAAAGTGTCAAAGGAGAGAAGAAAGTTGAAAATTTTTCAAGAGATGGGCAGAAACTGGGTCTTGGAGGCATTAAACTTAACCACATATTGTCTACCCAAATGAGATATCTTGTCCAAGTCTGAGTATATTGAGGAAGTTGTGTCAATATGTGGTGCAGGTTGAATGAGAGGAGAAGAAGCAGATTTGAAGGATATAAGTGTGTTTGATTATTCATGAAAGAAAGGAAATTGCTGATTAAATGGAGAAAAAATGTAGGGGACAGGACATAACCTTTACGGAGATCACTTTTGACAGATAGTTGGAGAGGCTGATCCATTAAAAACCAAAGTGAGGGAGGGAAGCTGAAAGAGGAGTGCTTAGAGATGAGACCCTAATGTCACACCTGGCAAAAGCTTTGGATATATGAAGGGCATCTGCACAGGATTCCCGAAAATCTTTCATTGATGGTGAAAACACATTAGTAAAATAGGAGAGAATATCTCCTGTGGATCTTACATTATGGAAGCCATACTGGCGATCAGATAGAAAACTGTGAGATTTAAGATGTCTGAGGATAAGGAAGTTGAGGAAGAATTCAAAGCCTTTGGAAATGATAGATGACTTAGATGACAGCTGAAGGGGTTAGAAAAGTCACACTTCTTTGGGTTGGTATATACCGATGAACACTTCCAAGAAGGAAAAGTTCTTGATTTTAAACAGAAATGGAATAGACGAGCAACCACAGGTGCAAGTTCAGAGGCATAGTCTTTCAGTACACATGGATTGATGATATTAGGATCAAAAGCCTTGCCTGTGTCATGAGAGGGAAATGCTTTTCAGACAGTTCGAAAAGAGATTATGGAAAGGGGCATAGGATTAGTAAGAGGAGCATGATGGTCATCCTACGTATAGTTAGAGGAGAAAGTGAAACCAAAGAGAGTTACTCTGTCTATGGGAGAGACAATTACAATACCATCAGAACGGAAAAGTGAAGGAAAGGTAGAGTGAGAGAAGTTGTTAGCAATGCCCTTAGCAAAAGGCCAGAAAGACCTGTCGGTAAATGAAAAGGTGAATAAAAGAATGCTTTTTCTCTTGGATAACATATTTGCAGAAATTACAAACGGTGATAAATGCTGAATGGGAGCTGGAGGAAGGCGAGTTTTTCCAAGCTTGATGTGCCTGTCCCCTTACCTGAATGGCATCATAACAGGAACGGTTGAATCATGGATTGGAAGAAGAGTTTGTCATGGGGGAAGAGGGAGTAAGTGCTTCCATTCCCACAATGTCTTGGGGGAAGAGGGGGTAAATGCTTCTATTCCCACAACAACCTCAGCTGTGCATTTGTTGGAAACAAAAGCATCACCACATGAGAGAAGGTAATTTACTCAAGGAAAGTTAATTCCAGTCAGCTTTGTTGAGGTGCTAATACTTATGTTTAGAAGGGACTGCTGGATGGGGAGATGCCTTTCAAAATAGATACATTTATGAGTGGTCAGATGAACCAATTAGGGGTGAAAATGTGTATTTACAGTGTGAAGGATTGGAGGTGAAAAACTGATCCCGGATAGTAGAAATAAAGTTACAGCAGTCATGAATATAGGTGGGGGTAGAACATAATTTGCTCTAGATCAGAAAATGCAGAATGTGTGGGCTTCAATCCCCCACCATCCATATGGGTAGAATTCAACCATTCCCAAAGGTGAATGTCGAAATCCCCTAAGTAGAGGATCCCGGTTTGCAGGTTAGAAGATACCACAGTCTCACGGCAGTTTTGATAGTTGAAGAAAGTTATAGAATTAGTAGGATTAGGAGAATAGTGAAACAAAGGAAAAGCGTAGTACTTGGGAGACAGACCTTGAGCCACAAAACAAAGTTTGGGGACCAAAGGTCCTCAAGGCACACAACAGGTGCGTTGATGTAGAATAAGCAAAGACACCACCTTTGAACCAGAATCATGAATGGAGATTACTATTGGATATGAAAAAGGACTAGTGAGAACTTCATTAGACAATTGGGCCTCAGAGAGAAGTAAGATATTAGGAGAGCTATGAGACAGATGGTGTTCAACAGAAGAGAGGTTTCTAGAGAGACCATGAATGTTGGTACATCGAATAGGTAGGTCTATCAGAGAGTGAAAGGTCTTGGGAGGGCCTGGTACCACTACTATATGTGCCCTCTGATCTTATTGGCAGTAGTTAGGTGGGAACCTTGAAATTCTTAGCACCCCATGATGCTGGGGACCAGGGGCTACAAACAGGACAGGGGATGGCATGAGAACTTACGTGAAGAGAATACGAGAGGTTTGAGTGGGTGTTTGATACTTGTACGGAGGAGATGTCAGTACGTTCTGATGAGACAGTAAAATCAGCAATCCTAACATGGAGGGTGTACAATGATTGGTTGAATTTATATACTAGTGTTGCCTCAAACCTATTACATGAAAATTTACTTATAATAAAACATATTCTACCTTCTTCCTATTCAACATATAACAGTACTATACTCAGACCTCTTCAAGAAGTTCTAATGCAATGGTTCCTTGACCAGCCATTACATCATAATTATCAAAGGGATGGATGACTGCTTTGCCTGTCTTTGCTGCAATCTCTGCACATGTCGTTTTCCTGTCCAAAGAATATTTATAAATACATAAATTTCATATAAAAAATACAGGTATTATCAAGTTTGCAGATAAATGCAAAGGACAGTAGCCTAGCAGTTTGAAATCATCTGGGGTGTGTGATGTCATCATATGTGTTTATGGATGGGGTGGTAGGGGAGGTGAATGCAAGGGTCTTAGAGCAGATATTGCAATCTGTAGGGGTTGAGGGGGCCTGAGAAGGGAGTCATTTGTTGTGTGCTGGTAACAGTGCTCCGTTAACAGATTCAAATGGGAAACTGCAGAAGTTGGAGTGTGAGTTTGGGAGTGTGTGTGTGAGGAGCAAGTTGAGAGTAAATGTAGTAAAAAGTATTAAAAGTATTGGAGGAAAAGAAGTGTTTTAGATACCAGGGAACAAACATTGGAGGAAAAGAAGTGTTTTAGATACCAAGGAACAAACACCATGGAAGCGGTGTGGTGTCGTAGGGTAGGTCTCTCTGATTTTGATCCTGCATAACCTGGATAAAAACCACTTGTCCTTGTTATTTCCTGAGTTTGTTAGCATAAAAGAAATTTATCACAGTGAAAGAATTCTTTAGAATCAGAAGGCAGAAATAATTGTAACTGTCTAACCTTGCTTCCGGTGTAGCTTCGCAGAAAACAAGGTTAGCACCATAATCTTTGATGGCATCACACTTGACCTTTGGAGTTCCCTTGGGCACTACTACACTACAAGGTAAGCCAGCACATTCTGTGAAAAAAAATGTGTGCTGTGATGTAGGAGGAACCATTTCTTTTGGAGAGGCAGTGCCTAAGGGGGTCAGACAAAACACTTGCTCACAGCAGGTCAAAACACCGTTCTACTGATTGTAGCCACCAGCCTTTCACCCTCTTCAACGACCATTATATACATGAAGCCAACAACAACTCATCCAAACTGGTGCAGCAATGCATATGAAGTTTTCTGGCCAGCAATCCATCTCATTCTCAACACAAGCAACTGAATGCCCTAATCAAGGCCATCTCATTAACTCTATCTTAACAATACCTGGTTGGGCAAAATTGGGTATGTTGAAGGTATAGCAGTCCCAATAATGCATGGATATGAAGCATATGTTATATAGGAGGATATGCAGAGGAAGGTGGAAGTGAAGTCTTTGAGGACAGTATGTGGAGTGAGGTGGTTTGATCAAGTTAGTAAGTAAGCAACTAAAGGGGGTAGGAGCAGTAGGCTGGGGGAACCCCCCCCCCCATATTTCAATTTTTAAAAGGGGAAACAAGAAGGAGCCAAGCAAGGAGTGCTCATCCTCCTCAAAGACTCAGCCTGGGATGTCTAAATGTGTGTGGATGTAACCACGATGAGAAGAGATCAGAGATAGGTGGTATGTTTGCAGAAAGAAACCTGGATGTTCTGGCTCTAAATGATGCAAAGCTCAAGGGTAAAGGACAAGAATGGTTTGGAAATGTCTTTGAAGTAAAGTCAGGGGTTGGTGTGAAGGGAGAAATTTGAGAATAAATGTGAATAAAAGCAAGGTTATTAGGTTTAGCAGGGTTGAGGGACTGGTTAGTTGGAGTATAAGTTTTGAATGGAGAAAAATTGGAGGAAATGAAGTGTTTTAGATACCTGGGAGTGGACATGGCAGCAAATGGAACCAAGGAAGCAGAAGTGAGTCATGTGGTGGGTGAGGGGATGAAGGTTCTGGGAGTGCTGAAGAATGTGTGGAAGGAGAGAATATTATCTAGGAGGACAGAAATGTGTATGTTTGAAGGAATAGTAGTTCCAACAATATTGATTGAATGTGAAGCGTGGGCGATAGATAAGGCTGCGTGGAGGAAGGTGGATGAGTTGGAAATTAAATGTATGAGGACAAAATGTGGCATAAGGTGGTTTGATTAAGTAATGAAATGGTAAGAGAGATGAGTGGTAATAAAAAGAGTGTGGTTGAGAGAACTGAAGAGGATGTGAGGAAAGGTTGACAATGATATATATGTGTCAGGAATGGAGGAAATAAAAATAACAGGGAGACCAAATTGGAGATGGAGGGATGGAGATTTTTTCAGTGATCAGGGCCCAGGTGTGCATGGAATAGAGTGCATTGGATTAATAGAGTCTACCAGGTTCGATGCACTGTCAGTGGACTGAGTGAAGGCATGTGAAAGGTCCAGGGTAAACCATGGAAAGGTGTGTTGGACCTGGTTGTAAATAGGGAGCTGTGATTTCAGTGCATTACACAAGACAGCTAGAGAATGGATGCGAGTGGATGCAGCCTTTCTTTGTCTGTTCCTGATGCTACCTCACTAACATCTTTCACAAGTCCTCGCTTTCAACCATACCATATGCTCTCTGGCATTGCCATATCACCAACAGAGAATTAAAGCTTATGCTACAATAAAAGACAGGTTGAACCCTCATGTAGAACCATATGAGCTCATCTGACATTTTGTAAGTATTGAAGTTTCAGATTTCAGTTTTTATAAGGTGGTCTCTGCTAGGCAAGAAAATCTTTATAATGTACCGTATGTTATGAGTGTTTGCCTTTCAAATCTTTGTTTTATAGGGTGATCGTTGTGGGGAAGAAAGTTTTTGTAACACATATCGGACCCATACTATAGCATGGGCAGCAAAACCTTGTTCACAATTTGTATTTGCAAGGGAGTGTAATAATCTGTTTGCTGTGAAACATTTGCAGTATCAAACTGTTATCCTGTCACTTACTGGCAGCATATGCTACAGCCTGGCCGTGATTTCCACTGCTGTGTGTTACTACTCCAGGACTGTTGGGTCTTTTCTCCTTCTCAAGCATCACCTGTTAATAATCATGTTATCAGACACATCCTCTACATGTCAAAAATATCTGCAACACCTTCACCGATCAAAAAAATCTTGGTTTTGATGAATGAAAAAACATTGATGGAGACAGAGCCCGAAGTGCATCAGACAGAGCATTTGCTCATGGAAGGTGAAAACACCATTTTTATCCCCAGTGAAGCACATATCTACCAGGATATCTTGCTCGACAACAAACATAGCACCATAGTCCTCCTAAGTCTATGATGTCATAGCACAGCAGTGAGGTGGCATCTCCTGCTTTAACCCTCACTACTTACCACCTACTAGAGTCCGCCTTTGACCTCTTACTGTCAGGAATCGAGAAATAGCTTCACAAAAAGGAAAGAAGAGAATGACAGTGAGGTAAAAAAAACACTCCCATAGGGTTTAGCCTCAGGTGAAGAAATGGAATGTCACACTTCAAAACTAACATCTTTTCGTCTGGACAAAGCCCTTGCCTAACAAACCATATGAGGACAGATTGGGAGAAGTAAACTTGTTCTCTCAATGTAAGAGATGTCTCTGAAGCAAACTAATAGAATGTTTTAAAATACTCAAATCATTCAAAATGTCAATGTTGAACATTTCTTTACAATAGTTCCAGCACTTCCAAGAGAAAATGGACTAAAACTTTGAGGTTACCAAGTAAATCTGGACTGTATGAAAGATTTCTTTTTCTAAACATTTATTAAGTCAGCTGGTGTTGCCTTAAATAATCATACCAGCTTCCTCACCAGGCATTCATATATTTTCATCTGATATCTTTTTTGTTTACTCCCAGCTAATACACATGAATGTATGACTCTGTATCTTCCACACTGGTTAAGAACTCTTTGGTTCATTTTCCTATGTTTCCTTTACTACTGGCTTGCCTCTTTCTTTAGTAATGCTCTCCATTTTACTGTGTCAGATGCTTTTGCAAAGTCTGAAAAAAAAAGTGTGCATTCTCTTCCCTTTCATTAAGATTTCATGTGTCACTACAATAAACAAATGGTTGTGTGCGCATACCTTTACTTGATACCGTTCCATGTTAGCCCACATTGATGAGTTCATAGATAGTAAGATGCTCCTTTATGCTTCACTCCCTTCAGTATCATTACCCCATGTGATATCGGGCAGACTAAGCCATATTGTTTAAGCAGAAATTTGAATGCCCCTTTGTGTGCTGATTTTATTCATGCCATTAAATACCACCTTACTGGACATATACTCATTTGAAACCACAATCCTTAGATGAACACAAGTCACACTTTCCTGTCCATTCTCTGGACATCAACCGGATATCCCCACCTTACTTGAAACTTTGATTTACCACTACATCCCAGGATCCTTTGTTCCCACAATGCAAATACCACAATAAAGACACTGAACATGTACTGCTTAACTGCCCCAGCCTCTCCCCACAAAGACACACTGACAACATCACCATCACCTGTGATCCCACCAAGTGAACGTGGTTGGCTTCACAAGTGCAGCAGGGGTTTCATAAAGATGGAAGGGACTCCTGGTGCAGGAGGTAAGTGGAAGTATATGGGAGATGGAACGATGGCGTGAAGGAAGGTTCGGAATGTCAGAGTTTGATCATTCAGGAGAGTGAGAAGCTTGCATTGGAGAGAATGAATTGTATCAGCTTGGTATATGGGGGACGACTTTCTGTCAGAGATCTGTACCCAGGCAGATGAACCTACTAAGATAAAGCATGGCTGTGGATGGTGGGCTCAAGCTTTTTGTACAGTAAACAAGACAGCTAGAAATTGGGTGCATGTAAGTGAAGCCATTATTTGTGTGTTTCTCATGGTATCTCACAAAAGCAGAAAAGGCAATGACTTATTGAAAATAAAATCTTCTGTTTCCAAAATATGTCATATGTCCATCTAGGATACCATGTAACAGCAGAGTATAAATCTTATTTACAATTAGGCTGGTTCTCAGATTATGTGAATTAAATGTTTTAGCCCTCTTGAAATAGTGTTGTGTAAGATTCAAATCTTCAACATTTTTCTCCTGATCTGAAATTTATCATTAATAATCAACTACTAATTACTATCACATTTCTCACAATTTACAGGATCACAGGAGTCTGAATTCATCACTAACCGCATTGCAGGCACCTCTGACTTTAAAGGATCCAGTCTTTTGGAGATTTTCAGCTTTGAAGTAAAGCTGCCTATTTGCAAGAGCATTGAGGTTCTGAGAGGTGAGGACAGGAGTTCTATGCACCCATCCACGGATTCTTGAAAGTGCCTCATGAACTTCTTTAAGGCCAAAAGGAGCCGGCATCTTCACAGATGTCAGATGGAGTTCTTGAAATTTCCAAAGCAGTGCTCTCACAGTACTGTGAAAAAATATTGTAACTCAACATATCATTGTAGCATTACTGTAGCCTTCACACATTAACCTGTTATGTCTGGTTATGAGGAGAATTTACATATACATCATACATTATTACTATATTTATTTATTCATTATACTTAATCGCCGTCTCCCTCGTCAGTGAGGTAGCACAAGGAAACAGACAAAAGAAGCCCAACCCACCCACATACACATGTATATACGTAAACGCCCACACACACATATATACATACCTATACATTTCAACGTATACATACATATACATACACAGACATATACATATATACACATGTGAATACTTGCTGCCCTCATCCATTCCCATTGCCACCATACCATACATGAAATAGCTTCACCCGCTTCTCCTCGTTCCTTCCACTTCTGACACATATATCCTCTTTGTCAATCTTTCCTCACTATACCTATACTGTCTTCCAGACAGTATAGGTATAGTGAAATACAGATGTGGAACATACTCGACTACGGTTCGCACAAGCTTCAGTCACCATACTGCCAACATGAATCAGTCCTGGCAATAAATCATATTACATAAAACTATCAAGTGATAACTTAACACATGAATGTAGACTGCCAGTCATTTCAGCTTCTCATCTGCAGACACCTTTCAGATTTATGATTGCCCTTAAAAACATATTGTTCCATATTAAATATTGTTCAGCAGTCACGTTTCCAAATCATGAATAGTGATCTTGCTTTAATGTTTAAAAACATTATCTGAATGGGAACCTGAAACTTCCAACTCAGTAGGTATACCGACCAACCACATGTTGTCACTAGTTGAGTCTCATATTGTTTCAATAGGTTTAATCAATCATCGGACAAAACAGGGAAGATAGTTGTGTTTTAGATTGTACATGCAACCTCTCAGAGTATTCATAGTCATTCTCAACCTCATGCCCAATGAGTTTAAAGTGAAACATGAACTTTTGCACTTCCGTTTACACTTTTTACTCTCTCACTTTGCACATTTGAGTTGCTTCATTAAATGGGACCAACCTCTCTATTCGCATTACTACTGCATATGAAACACTTCCATTGCATTTGATCCCAGTCATTCATCTGGAATCCTCATTAGAAACATCCTTTGCTCCAATAACTTCTCTCACTGAATGTATGCATCTTAGTACCTTCAACTGTGCCATTATATATTTTCTTTACAAACATATCTGCCATATATTATGCATGGTCATGCCATCATGAAAAACTTAACACCACTCTTGTTCTTGATCTAACCTGACCTTTATATCGATTGATTTGACATCCTTACATCAGTTAGAAGTACTTCATTATGTGTGCTTAGTGCACACTCTACACCTTTTATTCTGTTCTCCAAAGCTTCACTACTCCTTCAGTTTTCTTCTCATCAAGACCACTCTCATCTTCTGCATCTTACTATCTTCATTACTAAACTTTTCTTCCAGATACCTAAACTCATATACATACACCTTTCAGTTTTCATCTTTTAAACTAATATTATACTGTGATATCCCATCTGCTTCAAAACATACAGTTTTACACTTACTTGCTTTCATTTTTGGCATCCACCTCATATATATATATATAAGGTTATTTAATGTATGTATGACTCATGGTGAGGTGCCTGAGGATTGGTGGAATGCTTGCATAGTGCCATTGTAC
>JAUTXX010462321.1:0-16346 GCA_032273605.1 Panulirus laevicauda
TCAGTAAAAAAAAAAATTATTTTGTTTCTTATGGAGTGCTTACCTCAGGCTTTACTGCTTCATTGCTTTCAAATTTAGATATCTCTTCTGAACTTCTTGCCCTCTTGGTTACAGATAGGCTCTGGCATATTTTTTTTTTGCCAAAACTTGGTCTTGCTGGTGCTGATTTACTCTGAGGTACTGGTGATTTCAAAATTGTCATCTTGTTGCACTTTGTAACACTTGATGCACAAGATGATTCACCACCAGGTGCAGCAGAAGTTGGATTCAAACCTGAAGTTTTGTTTGAGGATGAAACTCTTACCTTATTCTGTGATTCAAAGGCAGTGCTCTGAGTAAAAGCAGTTGATTTAACAGAAACCGAATGGTTGTTTTCTAAAACAGCCTTAAAAGCAGGATTGACGGAAATACCAACAGAGGCTGAAACTAATCCCGATGAGGCTTTCCTATTTGATTTCAATCCAGTCAATGGTATCTTTTTAACAGAATCTTTACTTTCATCAGATTTAGAGTATTTAGGTACCTTAGAACGTGGAACTCCAAAGGTGGGAACCCTTTTAACAACTGGAACAGCATGAATGGGATCCTCAGTGACTGGGACAATAACATCTGCCTGTCTTTCACTTTCCTCAGTAGTGTTGTTACCTAACTGTTGGACTGTCTGAGATAATGGTGGTAAGTTTTTAGGTATACTTGTTTTATGTATCATTTGTGAAGATTTTCCTGGTGTACTTGACATTGCATCATCATATATGACACTAGGCTGCTGAAATCGTGGAGATAAAAGCTGATCTGTGGGTTTCACACTGGCTTTCTGGAAAGGATTTCTGATACATTTGGCCTTTTCCCAGGGGTTTAAACGAACTTTCTCTTTCTCTTTATGTGGAGCCTCTAACAATCCACATGACTCCGAGAACTCTATGTTTGTTGCATGTTCACTTTCCATCTTCAAGACTGTGATCTCTCAACTTCTGACACTTCCAAAAATAGATATCCTGAAATGGTTCAAGATGCATTATCAAACACTACGTGAAAAAGATTTTACATATGGGGGTGATGAAAACAACCCTTGTGCCCCTCCCTCTCCCTCCTAATTACATCTTACTCATGCAGCATTTAAAGCCCTTATCATCACATATCAACAATCCAAACTAAAGCTATGGGTCTTATGCCATTCACTTCAATCATTGTTGAGAAACAACTGTATAAAGCTTCACGAGCATGTATAAAACTATGCTGCAGGATAAAGCCTTTTATAAGGGGCATATCTAAAGCAAAATCCCGCTACTAGAATTACTGGCTTCATGCCATTCAATTATTCAAATTCTGGAAATTAAATGCATAAAGTTTAATAAGTATCTGATCTGGAATTCTTTTTACTATGACCAAGGTTAAGTTCCTAGCTAACCTTTGTAAGAGTGGCATAATTCATGCAAAATACCAACAAAAGTTATGAGTCATATGCCTATCAATTCCTCAGATGCTTGAAAGTAACAACAAAAAGTTTACATAATGTCTGATTTGGAATTTTCACGTTATGGCCAAGGTTAATTTAGTTTAAAGTATGATACCTACTGTCAGACGGCCTAAACAATTCCTAAATGTCTGTTATACTATGCAGACAAGAAAATGTAGACAGTTTAAGTAATCCTGAACATAATATTTTCTAGACTAAATCCGATTTAATCTTATTTAAGATTATTTAACTTATTCCAGACATTCGTAAATAATCCTAATTCATCTATTACCTTCAAGCAGACTATAACAACTGATGACAGCAGTTTTTCAAATGTGTTCATAGAAATTCTATAAATCACATATTAATTTCAACTATGACATCATAGTATACATGTGTGACTGAACAAAATAAAACACAGATATTATGAGGGTTTTGATATCTTATTCAACTAAAGTTAATCTAGACTAACCTAAATTATCTAAACTTGTTGGGTACCCTAAACCAGGATATAACATATTTCACAATGTGTTCATCAACAATTTACATGGTTGTTTTATAAGTCCTAAATATGAGCTACAGCATTTAACTGTGACAATTACAGTCAGTAAACTCTGTTAGTAGGAATGGCCCAAAAACTAAATGTGCAATGCAAATATGCATGCAAAAATCTCAGCACAAACAAAAATCGGAATTATAACAGGTACTTAACATTCACATTTGGCTGTTTCTCTACCTAAAAAAGATTATATGGCTAGAACTCTTAACTAAGATACTAAACAATATAACTAAGATACTAAATAATAGTTTCCAAGGCTATCAAAAATTCCAATATATTTCTATTGTCCCTAGCGATCTTTCAACATTTCACCCCATGGAGCTGGTTCTTTCACAAATCAGCAATATATATCAAGATGTGTCTTTTGCCATCACATATCACTCAGCAACTATGGGTGCATTTTGAGATTTCCAATAACTGGGGAGCAAGAAATCGGCCATGGAAGGAACAAGCTGTCAGTCTGGGAATGTAAGGCTGCAAACTGCCTCTACTTTGTTTATTCATTTGTACTTCTTTCCTTATGTGGTGATACATAATGCACATCACATGAATAATGACAGACACAAGTAATAAAAAACAATTCATAAATATAAGATGATCAGTCGGGATGGAAACATCATAAAGCTGGAAATACAACAAGAAATGAAACAGCTACTGCATAAATAGCATCCTCACATGTTTTTTGCAAGTCAATGAAAAGTGGTTGTTTAAAAGGATATTATAGCAGTTTGTATTCCAGTTACTTGGTTGCTAGTATAATGACCATGATAGTTTATTCTTTTGCCACCCGCAAGCCCTACAAGACATGATCATGGGCGAAGCACAATAGCTTGCATGTGCACACAGCAGGTTAAAGTATACTAATAAAGAAAGGACTTACTGTAGTTGCATGCACATGCTTCAAGCCTTTTACAGTTCGAGATACACCAAACATCTGTCTAAAGTAAGGTTCTCAACCTTTTGTAAATTGAGTACTCCAATGACAGCCTTTCCCATGGAACATAAAATCATATTCACTTTTCAATGCAACAAACAAAAATAATCAGAAATATAAATGATGAAATTCCTTTAATCCACCAGCATTTTTTAAGTCAAATTGGTATAACTATCAAAAATAACTTTAAAAGACCTATGTTGAAAAAAATACTTATCTTTATTACAGTCCTTAATGTGGTCTTTAGCTTTGAACAGCTTTCACTAGTACCTAAATCCTTACTGCACTTGTCCTATATCAGGAGGTTCTTGGAGACAGTCTTCCATAGGTTCATTACTCCTTTAAGCTCGCTTCTTATTTCTGGTGTTCCAACAATGAAAACCCACTTTCAGCTCTATGCTGTCCAACACACTGAAAGAACTCGTAATGCCTCATGCTTTAAAGATGGACATTCGTTCTTGAGCTTAGATGATCCCACAATGTAAAACTATCTTTACTAGAGTGGAACACAATCATCAATCTGTCAGGGATTCTCAACATGATGCTCACAAGCTGTTTTTGGACGTGGAGAATATTTCATAATATCAAGAGACCATTATCATGCTTGTGAACACAAAGTCCAGAACCCCTGGTCTGAACGTTTCTACAAACAAGTCTCAAGATGTCTTCATCAGTTACTTTGCTATCTTATCCTAATGTGAATGATAAAAGGGTGTAGTTACTATAATACTGCATGCAACCAATTTCTCTTTGTTGATTAAGTCAAGCACGGATGATCTCTCTACATATGTATCAACCATAATCTTGTTTGCATACTTTTTGGTCTTCAGTCCTAACAAGATTCTACATTCACAAAAATGTTTTGTTACTGTACTTGCAAAAGTATGCATAATCACTTGGATAACATTTACAGCATAAACCAGAGTTTAAAATTATCACCTGCAAAAAAAGACTCATCCCTTTATAAACTAACTTGTCAATGACCAAACTTGCATACATTCAAAGCCCTTCTCAGAATGGTGGATATTATGATCTGATTACAGTTATCCATGTTTCTCCGAGGTACATATGACCAACTCAACACTAAAGAACCTCTTAGCATTCCTGAAAACTCATAACTAACTAAAGGTGCATGTACATCATCACTCCAAAAGCAGATGCAATGAAGACCGGAAACTTTTTTCTTAAATTACTCCACAAAATAATATGATAAGGGGAGGTACCTAATTTCTGTTGTTTAACTGCAATCCCTTAAACAAAACATACCTAGGATGATGTTCAATGAGGTAAGGGAAGAAACAAGTACAGAATCCATAAGCAGAATCCCCAATCTAAACAAAACACACCATTAAGTATTACAATTCAGGTGCTGCATTAATACCATGATACCCTGACCTCTGCAATAGAATCATTTGTTGGCTCCCTATGATAGAATTACTGAAATATGTCTGGTACTTTTTCAATTACCACAGGAATGACAGTTTCCAGTGGTAATTCATATTCCATATTTTGTTGAAAATATGGAAACGTCATCTTTCTGCTTAACTATATATATAAATATATATATATAGTAAGTTTTCAATGGTATGGTGTCCTGCCAAAATGAAATATCTGCGGCTATTTTGCCGACCCAAGCCACCAGTGGCTATTATGCCGAATCCCGCCACTAATAGATAAAGCACTTCTGCCTCATAGTCTACTTTTGAAACTTTACTTTCCCATGGATTACCTCTACCTTACTTTGAAGGCTCAGATTACGTTAAAATAGGTTAGGAGTGGAAGCAATGCCCACTAGTTGGTAATTTGGTTGTCGAATGACTTGACAGCCCAAAATTGTCTGGGCTTCAAGATGGCGACGGTCAGTAAGTTTCACGCTACTTTTCATTCGTAGGAAAAGCAGATTAGTTTAGTAAGAAATATCAAAATAACCTGTAATAGCCTAATCATTACCCGTAATAGGCTAATCGGCAAAGAACTATCTAATCCAAAGACACCGACTTCTCGGCAAAATAACTTTGTGAGAAAAAAGATATGGATGCCGAAACCATGAATATCAACCTCAACCAAGTATAATGCTATCCATAACGACAAAAACGTCAGAAGACGTAAAAATAACAACTATGATTTAAAAAATGCCAACAAGGGTGACGACGACGGCGCGGGGGAATGTGGATAACTTTTTGGCTCATAACATTCCCGCCAATCTGACGGCTGCCAGTGGCTGCATCAGGTTATGAAGCCGCTTTACTTGAAATATGCGACTCCTCAGCATGCATAGTGTCACTGCTGCTAGCAACAACTACAGCCGATGGCTGAGAGTTAAATCAATAATGAAACCTACCTCTAAACAATATAAATTGTGTTCATTAAGCCTGTCGTTCAAAGTTATTCTTAAGGACGGTTGCTGTATCATTTGTGATTGAACACAGGACTCAATAATATCTTACTTACAAAAAACTATCAAATTTTTAAAATATTTATATGTAATTTGAATAAGTGAGTAATAAATTTATATTCTCTTTCAGATATATGAACATTTCTTAAAATATCATAAAGTTTAAGAGCTTCTGAACTTGATCATTTGGGCGCACTTTTTGAAATACTTTCTGTTCACTGATTTGGTCAAACTAGTCAACATTCTTATATATCTCAAGATTAAACAAGAACCGCAAGTTCTTGATATTCTAAAGTATTTGCCGAAAAAGAGCAGCAAGCAAGACAATTTGAAGTCACTGAGTATTCTTCTTTTATATTTTTTGTAATGGTTTTAAGCGGTTCGTGTAAATTAGTAAATATCATTGTTATTTATATAATCAAGTACAGAGTGATTCATTATAAGAATTTTAGCAGTTTAGATTACTGTCAAGTATAATGGAACACATGGCTTCATTGTAACGAACATATCTACCATAAAAGTGCATGTTCGTGCCTTACATGCAAATGATATACACCCAAAACACAGACAATGTATGATTACTTGTTTTGCACAGTTATAACCTTACCATCGAATAGATCTTTTTAAAAACATTCGCATACTACGGGCATTTACAGTTCCATGACAATTTATCCCAAGCATCTGCAAGTGTACATGTCCGCCTTGGTGTCCAAATGAGCCTTATTGTTTAAATATTTTCCAGTAAAGTTTGGTTTAGAGTATCTAAACAACCTTGATCGATTTTTACAACAAAAATGTGTCTAATATTTTTGGTGAGTGGGTTTTTCTCTTTAAGGTGGTACTGGTAACCCCTGGGGCCTGAAGGGGATACGGAGCAACACAGCTGGTGCCGGGTGGTGTTGTAGTATCGGTTCCCTACAAGTTTTGTTTATGCACTTGAAAATGTCAGAAGACTCAAATTCTGCTATATTAGATCCCATTGTGAGTTGAAATAACACACCGTAATATTTAACTACAGAGGAGCAAGAATCATGTCTCCTGTTACATATCCTAAATGGAAAGAATTATATGTTGGAGGTGTATTTAAGGCTGCGCTTCTATTAATGACAGAGATGTCAAACGAATGGCAGTGTTAGGCGCGGTTTTGGAATCTGCAGTAATTGGTCATCGTTTAAAACAATAGAATAGTACTGTAAAACATATAAAATTATAGTTCAGGGGCACGTCTAGGTTAGGTTAAATCAGTTAGGCATGTCAAGTTTATAGATATGATGGTAATTATTTATTACAGTTCCCCAACTATGTCGTTCGATTTTTACGAGAAGTATTTTTACAGGGCAGTTGATTTAAAACTAGAAATGAAGATTTTAATGGGATAGAGTGATCCTCACATGGAAACTATAAAATCCATTCCAGATAACGATTCCCTTTTATACTTTAAAGTGGGGAGGGCTGTGAAGAGTAGGGAAGAAGTGTGTTTGAATATAATACATTTCAAAGATCAATGATTATTCAACATGATTTTACCAAATTGGTTAACTTAATAACTTTTCCTGTAGCAGAAAGGTTTATGCAAGTATCAAGGTACTTACAAATCAATTGTGATGGGAAAAACGAATCTTTTTGGATCACATAAAGTCCTCCAGGATTATGAGAGCAGTCATTCCCACTGTCATCTAGAAGTCTTGCTTAAAACAGTCAAACCAATCAACCTAAGCCTCATTTGGGTGCTGCTGACTAGCTGAGAAAATAACCATTGTATAAAAACATTGAAAAACGAATACAATAGTAACATATGTAAAAAGAACACCCTGATATGTGAAATAATGTAACACTTGTATTACAAATGAAGTTCACTTTTAGAGGCTCTGGCCCCTACCATCCTGAAGTAAAACTTCATAAAGGGGGCCATTTTTTACCATATGAACTGCATTAAAAACTAAAAACTAAAGGCTCCAAGCCTTTAATAATCAGAAAAAAGGGGGAAGAAATGGCCCAATTTTTAAATATTTATACGAATTTAAGGTTGTGATGTATCTTTATTGAGAAAAAAAGAATCAGAGGAAAGCTAAATTTTTAACAAAAATGAGAAGGCTTAATTGAAAATAATTAATGTAAACAAAATATATTTTGCTAGAATTACATTCTTGCTTTCTTCTGTAGAATATATCAGTGATTGTCAGAGCTGTATGGTTATGAACACTTAAGAACCACTTTGAGAATTGTTACAGTTTTCAGAATTAATGCTTCTGGCATTTGACTTTGTAGCACATCCTAATGAAGTATATACCTTTCCCACGCACAAGTGTATGAAGTCTTGTCATTTATCTATAATCCCTTTTACTTTTTATTATGAGATGTGCTTCTTTGCTCTATTTTTTTATTGTGTGTTCTTACAAAGTTAATATAGAAGTTTTTGACACTTGGTTAGATGCAGAAATAGTTGATCTGATTTACATATGCATATTTGAATTGTAATTTTATGTTGTATTTATCTATGTATTTAGGGATTTGAATTACATGGGAATTCCTTTTTAGAGTAATGACATTTTTCAAAATTTTGTGTTTTTCCCCAGTCCAATGTCACAGAAGGGTGTCGACTGCCAGTACTTATGAACAATGGTGAAGACTGGCGTAAGTCAGGATATTCAAGTAGTATTACCACCCTTATCTGTTTTTGTTTGTTTTTGTATATATATTGTGATATAATTTTCTTGGCAAATATTTGATATGCATAAAGTGATTCTCATGGCATATATTTGTTGCATAATTCTGAAAAATTGTTTTAGCATAGCATTTCATATTTCTATATGTGCTATCTATTGATATATATATTGCATATAAATGGTGTATATTTGACTATAACATGACAATAATTTTTATAGATTATTTTTAGTATTTTATAATTTAGTTTCTGTTTTACAGCTTTGGCAGAGATTATCAGCATTAAGGACACAGAGAGCAAGAAACTTTTCTATGTTCATTATATTGATTGTAAGTATAATTGCATTATAATTTATATTTTTCTAAGACATGTCCCACAGTAAATGAGCACTGTATTTGGAATTTTTCTTCATTTTTTAGCTTTCCCTTTTATGTATTTTCCTGTTGTAAACCATTATTGCTAAATTAAAGCCTCCTGCGGACATCTGCATCTCTACATTTTTTAGAAGTGTATTCTTGCCATCCATACATAAGAATCTTTCACTTAAGAACATGAGAGAATATTTTCTTTGTGAAAGATCGAGACAGTTTTTTATTCGCAAGATAAGGTGTAACTGTGAGGATTGACCATCACGAATATTACGAGGCTGACAGATGTTTGTGTAGAGGAACTCAACAACCATATGGTAACTTTATCAGGCCTTTGGCATCACAGTGCAAAGATGAGCTGACATGAGGTATTTCGCCACAGTTGTCATTTACCTGCTCATTCTGGTGCAGTGCATTCAGGTTGTTTGTTTCTGGACAGATAGGTATCCAGTATTATTCATGGTTTTTATCATGACATGAATTGTAAATTGATTCTTATATTTTTAGAGGGTGTGAGACAACACTGACATTATCTACCACTTGTGGTGGTGATCAGTCATCTCAACTTTTTTCTACATGATTTTAGATAAGCAAACTTAACAACAAAAATTTGTAGTTACCAATTTGGAAGTTTTACGTAGAAAAATGCATTAATCATAAGTCTAGATTGGAAAAGATAACAGCAGACATTTACTGTAGTATGCAAATTCATCTTAAGACGTGGAAAATCTTGAGAAGTATTATAGGCAAGTAATAAAAATTTTTGATTTAGAGTGATGCATTTTGGGCTACACATGCAGGTCTTTTTTTACCAGATTGATTTTAACCATATCAATTAACCCTGTTAATTACAATCAAGCAACTGGTATTTTTTTCTTTTTCAAGAATTAACTGTTAAAGCAGGTTCAGCTGACAGTTATTTTGGCTGTCACATAGTCAAAGGTGTTTGTTGCACATAGTGGGAAGGGGTCGATTGGTATTCCTGCTCAGGATTGCTTCGCAGACTGGTCCCCTTGTTTTTGACCTTGTATTATTATATTTTGATTTTTTATGTCAGGAAATTTGTTCACTGGAGCAGGGGCCATAGACAATATAGTTCATATGACTTAGAGTTTCAGACACTTTTATAATTGCCCAAAAGCAGATTTTTTTTGAGTGAAGTGATTCCTACCCTGCTGTTGCAGAAAGGAATGGTCGACTCTTAGATTGTTCCTTCTAATTTTCTGAAGACAAAAGGGGTAATTTTGTGTATAGCTACAATAAAAGTTTACCTTGTAATTATTTCTAGTTTAACCCATTTAGTCCTGAGCTTGATCTCTTTTAGCTTTCCCCCTCAAAAAAAGAAAAGAGGATAAAGGAATTGATCTTGTTGATTAATTCAGAATTATGCTAAAAGATATAAAAAAACTCAAAAAAGAAAAGACTTCCTTATCCCCTGTGATCTTTTGAGATTTCTTAGCAGTACAATGTTTGGTACTCTTGTTGTGGGCCTGTTTCTGCTATATAAATGTTAATCTTTTTTAAACTTCCAAGGAATGAATTACATTATTATTATTAGTTCATACACTGCAAAGTATATTCTTAATAATAGGTATTTTGCTAACAGACAACAAACGTCTGGATGAGTGGGTTGAAGAAGATCGACTTGACTTACGGAAGATTCAGTATCCCCGTAGGGATTTGGCCTCTGCAGCTACAACAGGCCTTAATACACCTAAGAAAACTCTAACTGGAACAACCAATTCACGTCCTTCTTCACCAGGACTGCCACCCTCACATGTGAGAACAACTGTTTATACTTTGCATGCATGTATACTTTTGCTGCTTATATTGTTGTTATTTATGTATTTTTAAATGATGTCTTAGAATTCTTAATGTAACACAGTAGGAAAAGTTAAGAATAAGATATATATATATATATGTATATAGTTTTTGTAATATAATTTCAATATATTTTGTGTATGCAGTAAGACAAGTGCATGCTGGTGTTACAGTGAAATTAAGCAGTCTGTTGCTGTTGTCATTATGTGTTTAAATGATATACTAAATAGGTGAATTCTCTGCCATGGTTCAGGACCCAATCACTGGCCCTTCAGTGTTAGCTGCCTTGCAGCAAAAACAGCAGAAGAACAGAAAGAGGAAGTTGGACCATACTGAGGTAAGAACCAAGTCATAAGCCAGGGAGAACAGTTCCTTCATTGTATTTCACCTTAAAGTGTTTATTATGCAGACAGCATTAAAGCCTAATTTAAATAATAGACTTTTTCCTTCCACCTGTATGTGCCTGGTTGCATCATTTGGTAGTATCCTAAAGAAAAGTCTTGTAATCAGTAAATCTTCTTGATAGTAAAATATACATCATGACAAGGCGCCCATAATCTATCTCTTGTGTAATGCTGATGTTTGGATGTTGAATGCTGAATACAATTGCATATACCAGTCACAAACATTTATGTGCCTATCCATGAAACTCCATCCTGTAAACTGTTTCCTACATTTGAATCCATGTGGGTAATGCAGAAGCTTCTCCATATATTCTCTTAACCACATTTTCCTCATGCACATACTTTTTTTTACAGTTGGTATCATATGTGTCAGGGGAACATCATTTTGCAGTTACTCTTCCTTTTATTTTTACCATCATATTCAGGTACAAACTCATGACTTGATAGGCTTCTTATCCTTTACCATTGCTTTGTACTTGCTCATTTTTACAGCTCTACTTATGTTTCATTAGTTCACATAGACATAGGCATATATATATATATGGTGACAGTTTTTGTTAGTATTTGTCTATAGCTTTAATGAATTATATCTCAGCTGTGAGGCTTAACTACTTTCATGTTGACTGTAAGTGTTTTCATTAATGTGAATAAATTTTTTTTTTCATATTTGTGTAAAATTACAGCATGAGTTCCTCCTTTCAGCTTTGATGATTTATGATAATTTATCCAATTCAGAGAGGGTGGAAAAATCTAAGGATGTATTCATCACACTTGGTTTGTCTTTTGAATGTTTTATGTTACTTGTTATCAGGCTTTTGTCGTTTGTTATTGTTGTTATAATCTATCATTAGGCTGGCAGTTCATGTCTTGAATTCTGCAGAGATGATTCTCATGGAGAGAACTATTACAAGCAAGATGAGGCTGAGCTGCAGAGTTGTATATATGTTTATATGTCTGTCTGTTTTTTCATTACTAGTTTGGGTTATTCATGATGGAATGTGTCCAGAATTTTTGAGGTTACTCATATCATTGAGTGAGCTGAGGATCGATGATGGAGATCAATCATGCATTTGGATGTCATTTATTGCTTGACAAAGTTCAAAGAATGAAAAATTAGTCATGTCAAGTTAGGACAGCTTAATCTTGATATTGAAAGCACAACTGCCTTAAGAAGTTGAGGTTTCTCATTAACTGTCTTCCCGCAACCTGCCAGTCAGTCCAGCCAGACAAGTTAAAAAGTCAACAACTCATTAAACCTTCACAGAATCTGGCTTGAATGTAGACAGATTCCATCAAAAACCCATCCACACTGTTCTAAGTAAAGTGATGGAAACTTTTATTTTAGAGATATCAAGATGAAATGTATTCTATTAACTTTATAGTTATCTTGAAGATTGATTTCACTAGATTTCGTGAGGATGGTTGTGTGACCCAAGGATTGCAGAGACTGTTCATGTTTTTATTTTCAGTATAATCTTTGAAACTTAAACATGTTTAATTATAAGCATGGGAAGGGAGGTTATAAATTAGTGGTGTTGATTAATTGGAAAAGCTTAGTAGAGCTAATACAGTTTCGTCCACCCCTGATAAATGGTAAATACCTGTAGGGGTATGTAGTTGCATCCAGTTACCTTCTTACCACATAGAAATCAGCTTCCATTTTCAGCACCACTGTTTGTTCAGAAATCAGCTTCCACTTGCAGAACCACTGTTTGTTCCCCCCTGCGCAGTAAAGAAACGTGGCAGTGCCAGGAGCAGCATGGTATAGTCAGATGATTATCTTTTGCTAAGTATTAATATTTACAGTGTAAGCACTAGGAAACTGCTTCACAGTCGTGATAGCCCCTGAAAAATGTAGACAATTCAGCAAACGTTTTGAGCATTGCTATTGTGCTCTTTAACACCCATATATAAAGACAATCAGAAACTGAAATATACAGGAAGAATCTGCATCCACAATTTTGCTTTAAATGTGAGAAGCTACGTACTTGATGGTTAGCTATATTTGTGTCATCTCTTATTGTTGTTTTAACATCAACAAGCTAAAGACCAATCACTTTAAGCCAATAATATCTTGTAATTGGTGTTTTGATGATCTGCATATCTGTATCTCTGATGCCTGCTCCATTCTGGAACTCCCTCAAGGGGGTTGCCACATCGGTATAGTCTCAATAACTTGTGAACTCCAGTGCTGCTGCTTAGCCTTTAGTGCCTCACCCTTAACAGGCCACTAGCGGAGGGCAAGTCTAGCACAGAGAGGTGTCGAAATAAAAAAAAGTGAGTTTAAAAGAGTTGAGAAGGGTGTGCTGAAATAATTTGGACATATAGAGAGTTAATGAGGAGAGGTTGATAAAGAGGATGTATACGTCAGAAGTGTAGGGAACTAGGAGAATAGGAAACCAAACTAGAGATGGAAGAATGGACTGATAAAGATTTTGAGTGATTGGGGCCTAAACATGCTGCAGGGAGACAGGCATGCACAGATAGAATGCACTGGAACAATGTGGTATATAGGGGTTGACTTGCTGTCAGTAGACTGAGCCTGGGTTTTTGAAGCAGCCAGGGTAAACCTTGGTAAGATCTGTGGAAAAGGAGCTGTAATTTCAGTGCATTTCACATGAAAGTTAAACAATGCATGTGAGGGATTGCACCCTTTCTTTGTCTAATTGTGGCGCTACCTTGCTAATGCGGGGAACAGTAGTCAGGTATGAAAAATAATAGTCAGGAAAAAATTTCTTGAAGAAATATATATATATATCTCTTAATGTTTTAGATTAAGAAACCTTTTATCATTTTATTATAGATGTTATGGCCTCACAGATTTTTGAAGTCTTGTAACTCAGTGAGAGACCTGCATGTAACCCATATCTGACTGATTATACAATACATTTATTCTCTATAATTTTCTAGAGCAAGTCTCCACCCACGCAGGAGGAAGAAGGTCGTAGAGTATCCATTGGAAGCTCTATTGGAGGATCTATTGGGGGTTTGGGTGACATTGAGATACCTCCAGTAACTCCACAACAGACCATTCCAAGACAAACTGGTTCTCTTGCAACACATTCTGATGACCATTCCATCACACGCATCAAGAACATGAAGATGATTGAACTAGGAAAATATCGGATAAAGCCTTGGTATTTCTCTCCTTACCCACAGGTAACTCATATGACTTGTATTACTTCCTCTTTGTTCTACCCATTCAAGCTTACACTCAACCCATCCTCTTCCATCTCCATGCTGTACCTCTTTACAGTACTTTTGTTCACATTTTCTCCACTTTCTCCTCTCACAGCACACCCATATTCTGTCATTGGCATCTGGAGCATCTCTTTGGAGTCTGTCACCAGAGCCATGTAATCTTATCATCTACATACAGCAACTGATATATGTGTCAGAGGTGGAGGGAACGAAGAGAAGTGGGAAACCAAATTGGAGGTGGAAAGATGGAGTGAAAAAGATTTTGAGTGATCGGGGCCTGAACATGCAGGAGGGTGAAAGGCGTGCAAGGAATAGAGTGAATTGGAACAATGTGTTATACTGGGGTTGACGTGCCTCCAGTGGATTGAACCAGGGCATGTGAAGCATCTGGGGTAAACCATGGAAAGTTTTGTGGTGCCTGGATGTGGAATGACAAGTTCCTGACCAAGGCATGCTTTGTGTTGTCACTCATTTGAAATCTACAGAGGACCAGCCTTATTAGGTCTTTTGAGGTATACCATTACTGTTTTCCATTACATGGTGTAACAAGTGTTGTTTTTGTCAAATCACAGCAATGACGTCAAGTTGTTCAGCAAGGCTCTAATGGCCATTAAAGGAGTTACACTCCAAAACCCAACATATACAAGGGACATGAACAAACTTACACAGGTGATTCCATGTATTTCTTGGCTTGTCAGTGTCATCTGATGGGAATTTTTTTTAGTAGATATATGGCCCTGACCATCCACAAATCATGAAGAAAGGCTCCTGGTGCTCTAAACATCACAATTCTGAACTGAAGAGCTCCCCCTTTACCAACTTAGGAAGATGTCTTATAAGGAAAGCAACTCATTGTGGTCCTCTCTTGGATGAGAATAGGAAAAAAAGTCCCTTGTAGAAAGGCAGTCACTTAATTTTGAAAAACTTTCCATTTGATACTTGAAATGACAGGCACACTTCCTCATCCTCCTATCCAGGCACAAATTAACTCCATGTCCACATGTAGCCAATGGGCTTGAAATCTAAGAAATCCACCACGAATCATATACCTTAGCAACCCCTTAATAATTTTGGATTTATACCAAACTTCTTGTGAACAATAATTAGTCCTTGTGTAACAGTTTTACTCTTCCAAAGGAAAGGTACAGAGTAGGGGGCCAAGTAGGGACTTTTGCTTTTAATGCTCAGTCATCTGTTCTTGATGCCACCTTGCTGATGCAGGAAATGGCAAGTATGTATGAAAAAAATATATCAGAAATTTTTTGTTTTACAGTTTTTGGGCCAATCAAAAATACACATATGTTCATAATAGCATGATTTTATGTCTTGCATCTCTCATTTCTTTTTTGGGCTTATGCAAAGATCACCCTTTACTCATATATAATGACTCATGTTACACTAGTTTGATATGTTACTCCAGTTTTGTAAAAAGTTATTTGAATCATGATTTTTTTTCTTTTGCACCTAAACAGGAAATAACAAACCTGGACTGTGTGTACATCTGTGAATTCTGTTTGAAGTACCGGAAGAGTCGGAAGTGTTTAGAAAGACACCTTGTAAGTAATAGTAGTGTTGATTTTTTATGTCGGTTTATCAGTTTTACTTCTTATGAATATGAATACGTAATGGTAAAAGTAATGAAGTAGAACTTTTTTATTCATGAATATATTATCATCTGGCTTAGTAAGGAGTTAAAACACTGTTTTACCCCTCATAATTAGGTTTATTCATGACGATTCAACGAACCTTTGATCATCAGTATCTTATGAAGCTAGCAGATGCTTATATACAGAACTCAGCAGTCATACAACAACCTTTCCAGTCCTGTGATGTCTCAGAGCAGAGCAGCAAAATTTGATATTCTCTCGTCTACTTTCATTTACACTTGTTTGCTGGTACTATTTGGACCTCCCAACAGTTTTCTTGATATTAGTCTAATGTGACTTAACTTTCATTTTTGGGCTTTAGGAGTTTGTCTTTTATTCGAGGGTTATCCATGACATAGGTCGTAAGTTCTTTTTTGCATCTTGTGAACAGCTGTACTTGAAGATAACACCAGGGTTCATGGAAAAGGGAGAGAAAAAGATTTTGGATGCTATAGGCCTGAACATGATGGAGGGTGTGTGCATGAGATGGAACGAGTTAAAGTGATGTACTGTACTGGGGACAGCATGATATCAGCAGAATGAACCAATAGTTCATATTACATTTTTCTCTTAGGGAAGTAGTACTGAAAATTTATAGTCAAAGCTATTATTAGTATTTTCAGTCTTTTATGCACCCTCTACAGTAGTGAGTTAAAAGTTTCCAAATTTCTGTCTTTTCTGCATTTCAGTTGCATTTTATAAATCTTGAAATGTAGATAAAATAGTTTACCAGCATCATTTTAGTGCAAATCTTAAAGGTATTCTATTTATTGGTTCTTTTTATTTCCAGCAAAAATGCCCCTTCAAACATCCACCAGGCAATGAGATATATCGGAAGGGTTCTATATCATTTTTTGAGCTTGATGTGCGAAAAAACAAATTGTATGCCCAAAATTT
>JAUTXX010462433.1:0-12611 GCA_032273605.1 Panulirus laevicauda
ATATACATGTGTATGTGGGTGGGTTGGGCCATTCTTTCGTCTGTTTCCTTGCGCTACCTCGCTAATGCGGGAGACAGAAAAAAAAAAAAAAATCTAAAAGAATTGGTGGCAAAGATTATCATGTTTCAGGGTTTCCTATAAAAATTTTAAGACCTTTCTATTTCCCTGAAGGTTTTCTTTCATACATCTTCATCATAATGGATCTGACTTAGTTCACAGAATAACAAACAGTAAGACAAAATTCCCTGTCCTAAAATCCTGTTCTCACCTTACATGTTTTTCAAGAATGAAGATCAGTAATGTACTTGAAGCATTTTGATCTTTCTGCACCTTAAAACTTAAAAAAAGATACATCAAACCATTACGAAGCTAGATTACTTTTCCCTCTGAATGAGAAATATAAGTACATCTCTATATGCTCTTTGACCTTCCTCTAAAGTTGGTTCATAACCAAACTCATAATGTGATTCAAAAGGATTTATATAAACAAATTAGAGTTATAGCTACATGAAAAATGTAAATTTGAATTAAAAAAAGTAATTTTCTGCTAAAGGTAGGGCCCTATGGAAATCAGAGAGACTACTAGATAAATGGCATGGGAGGAGGGACATTAAGACACCATTTTACACCCTTCTAAGATGTATCCAAAGGTTTTCATCCTCTTTAACCACCATAATACCTAAGAGGCTGGCTAGCTTGCTCATAAGGAACCCAACAAATTATCAGCAACCCATCCTGGACAATGACATCAATGAAAAACAGTGCAGGTGGCACCTACTGCTATCAAACTTTATTACTCACTCCAAACTAAAGTCTGTATCTCAGCCCTACTCTGAAAGGGCCCGATTCATTTCTTTTAAAGGACAGAAGGAAAGGAAGCACTGGGAAAAAGAAATGGATACTCATAGGGTTCTGCATCCAGTAACAATATGGTTTTCCTTATTGCAAGACCTAAAACCTATACAGAAAATGCCCCTCAGCATAAGGGAATATAACCATTAGAAGGTGGTCACACATTAAGAAAAAACTTACAAAGAACCCAACCCTTACTAACCACTTTCCTTATGTCATGGGCTTTACCAATTAGTCCTGGTTGGGAGAGAATTACCTAATTCTTGATTTAACATGAGGTTGTCTTTGCCAATGAAGTCTTAAAACACTCTGGACAAATAGACATGCATTTTCCCTATCAATTTTCTGTGAAACTAAAGAATTCTTCAAGAGTAAACTGAACACAAAAAGAGAAGTTTGAAAGGAAAAGTTTTCCACAAAGGTACCAAAATAAGTTTATGGGTGTTTGGTGGTATGGTTGTCCCAATGGTGCTAAATGGGCGCAAGATGTGGGCTCTCAAGAGAAAAGAATAGAAGAGAGTGGATGTGCTGGAAGTATAATGCTTGAGAACAATTTGTAAAGTGAGGGGAATTGATCATGTAAGGAAAGATAGTGCAAGATGGGGGTGTAGCAGTTCACTGCATCTGAGTGACAAAGCTGAATAGGGTGTTCTGAAAGAGTCTGGTCACATGGAAAGGATGAGTAAACAGAGACTATCCAATAGGATATATGTGTCAGAAATGGTGGAGGGGAAGTGAGCTGGGACGTGGTACCACCTATGAGATGCAAGGATGGAATGAAAGAGGTTTGAGTTATCATGGCCTGAACATTTAGGAGAGAGAGAATAAAACAAATTGGAGCAATAAGGTATTCAGAGAGTACCATGATGTGAAAAGGCTGAACTAGGGCATATAAAGTGGCCATAGGAAACCATAGAAAGATTTGTGGAGTTTGAATGAGAATAGAGCATTCTGGTCTCAGTGCAGTATGCATCACAACTAAAGAGAGGATGTGATCAAATGAGGCCTTTCTTTGTTCCTGAAGCTACCTCACTATGGAAGAAACAGCAAACTGGAATTATTTTTGAGAAAAAGAAAGGACAAGGCCTGAGAAAAAAGGGGGTTCTCTTGAAGGGAAGAGAGCAATAACCCTCAAATACATGTGGGGCACACATGCCTGAGAAATTTCTTTTTGTTCACTACTGCTAGGATGACTTGCTTTGGTAATTTTTTTTCTCTTCACTACAGCTGAGGTGTATATATACAACCATCAATACTTGTCATGGCATGCCATGCATTGTTTCCAGACACTAAAGCCAATTCTTATCATACTTTGGTCAGCACATGTTGAGATATTAAGGAAACCTGTACAAGATATACACCATCATATCACATTAAAATTTTTGAAGCTGTATCACTCTTACAACACTATTGGTGAAAACCCTTAGAATATTTGTTTGTGCCAAAAGAACTTACATAAATACCTCACATCTCACTGTATTTGCCCAAAAATATCCCTGTAGGACCTCACACGCATAACAGAAGAGAACCTTAAGATAAAGGACAGACAGCAGATGTGAACAGTATATTTTACCATGTTAAGTTGTATATCATTTCATTTAGAAAACCACATTCTAGTTAATCGTAGTAAACTTAAGACTTTTCATAATGATCTAAGAATCTCCCACACGAGAGTCTGTAGATACTGAGAGTGCCACCGTGAGAGGGTTAAAGTAAGGCTCTACAATGAGGGCAAGCTAAACTGTCTACCATCTATCTTATAACTAAATCCATAAGCTATATTACCAAATAAATGTTCACATAGCATGCTTTTAGAATAAGCTTCTTTTCTTTAAGCTAAATATGGTTTTCCATTAGTAAGTTAAATATGGTTTCCCATCATTTCACTATGAAAAAATCCACATTCTCAATTAACAGTACTGTGTCATACAATAACATGTATAAAAAAAAAAGTTTTGTGCAGACAAGAATGTTTATAATAAATCAGTGTTCATGCAGACTTGTTAAGAAAGGGATGACTCAAAATTGATGAGCTATGAGGTGAGGTCTATGAAACATTACTTTCAGAGAGAAGTAAAACAAATGACAAAATAATAAATCTCCTGTTATGTACCCTAATATGCAAGAAGCACTATACATCTAATTAGGACTCAGTAAGTGGCTGTGCTAACAACATTTTATTTTTGTGTTTTATCATTACAGTGTTTATTAACCTTTACTTACATTTTCAAATTAAAGATGATAACCTGATAATCTTAGCAATAACAATATTCTGGGTTTAAGTAATATACTTTGCTGCTTTTACCTCCATATAAGGCATAAAAATATCATTTTGATCAGTATTTTTGAGGGATTTTCTTGAATTTTCAGCTTTATGAGATCTAACATTATGGTATATCTATTATAACAATACCAATCTTGGAAACTCAAAATCTTCCTTTCCTCAAGAAGTAATAGCTCTATTTGATACATAGCAACACCAAATAATCTTTCAAATTGTATAACAAATGACAGTTATAATCATTTTCAACATTTTCACTTGAGTATCCTCTTTTAAATGATTCTAATCATTAACATCAAAAGCCATAGGTACTTAAGTCTTCCTCAAAGATATAATAGTACTGAGATGATTTTATCTATATATACCATGGCAAAAATCCTAATGGTTACTTCTTTAACAAGGAGGAATCCTACAAACATTCTACAGTTTCTCCATCTCTAAAGGAATGTTCACTGCTTTTTGCCCTATGAGGCTATAAATGCATACTTATGCACTTCCTTGGGATGGGCTGCAGAAGTAGATTCCTGTTGCAAGTTTCCCCACTTCTTGCTTGTATCAAGAAATGAGGCTATCATTTATGACTAAAACATCATATGGGTCTGAAATTGTCCTCTGGAGAAAACATACCTCAACTATTGCATAGAAAATAAGACCTTTGCAGCTGCATGATGGCAGCTGGCAACCTTCACCATCCCCAGGAATACTGCCTGCCTTAAGGCAAATTCCCACATTCAAGATCCCATGGAGCTTCAATTCTGCACATCTAGATTTTTGTATGGTTTTCTCAACGTAATCTTTCATTCAAAGACAAAAATATTTAATGTTATTAATTCAGTCTCTGAGAGGGCTCACAGAAAACTAATGCAGCCTTTCATGATCACATATGTTCTCCCTTTTTAGCATACTGTATATTCCATCACAATAATTCATTTAGTATAAAAAAAAAACATGTGATCATTCAAATGTGCAGAGTTGGCCTGTAAGTAGGTTTAAAGAAAACTAATGAAACCCTTTAAGGGTTAAAGGTACAGTATTCTTAAATATCAAAACGTGGGTTATTTGAATTTTTTTTCTTGCCTAAAAGACATGATTTCTCCTCACCTGTTTCATCAATCTTCAACATGTGCATTTAGTCTACTTATCCTGCATCCAAATAATTAAACTGTTGTTGTATTCTTTAGATTAAGCCAATGGAAAATAATATCAGTATACTCCAGTGACTATGAGAATGTCCCTCATGGTGGAAATCTGCTTTGAATCTCAAGTGACTTCTTTCTATGAAGAAAATATGTTCCCAGTAAAGTGACTGATGAACCCCTCCCACTGCAACTTTTACTTACATGATACAAGGTATGTTCATAAACTAAGCCCCTCTGAGAACATATATGAAATGAAAAAAAAGGTCAAAAAGATAGAAAAGTAAAGAGAACAGGACCATTATCTGTAACTTTTGGAGAAAGTGAAAAACCTGTCATTTTAACAGGAGCAAGTCCTGGCTATTAGGGATAACATGAGAAGGAAGAGTTCCAAATTTTAGGGGTTTAGGGAGTGAAAGAAATACAGAACCACAATGGCTACAGAGTACTGTCATTATGTGACACAGTGACTTGCCAAGTCACTTGCCAATGGTCTAGTTAATGGAAGGGTCATATAACTAGCCACTTTCAATGACAGAAATCAAAGTAATATCTATAGCATTAAGCAAATGAGTCAAGTTTTGAGATCAGATTGGGAGAGCTTATGTCTCAGATTGCTTTGAACTTTGGAAAATATGGTGAGCAACAGCATCCACAAATGTCATAAAAGTACTCCATACAAGGATAAATCAATCCTTTCAATGAACTGATAAACTGTCAGAAGAATTTTCGACATCTGAAAAGGACTCCAAGATTCTCAGACAAATCTTTGACTGTTTGAGTAATAAAGTCAGTATGTTTCCCTTTACATGAACAGTTTGATAACAGCCAGGCTAGATTTATAATACGTAGCTTGTATCCTTGTATACATATCTGGGTCCTTTTCCGATATGAAATTGAATTTCAACTCACAAACTCACCAGAAATTTCTAATGAAATTTCAAAACCTTGTCAATAATTTCAAGTACCTGGCCTGTTCTTGCATCAGTCTATTGACTGAAACCACAAGCTATACATAATAATAAACTTCTCAAGGTTACAAGCTGTTTCCTCCTTTTTGAATAAACAACTTAGCTCTGAGAAAGCTATGAAGCTACTGCATAGGGCTACCTGAAATATTTTCACTGGTAAGAATGAAAAGAAAAATAGGTAAACAGGCAGATTCCTTGCCTGTCCCCACATGTGTTCCCTGTGAGTTGACACTTCAGTTAATGCTCATTCTTCAATAGGCACCATACCCTACAAAATTAGAAAGGAGGTGGCAATAATCCCTACTGGAAATATTCTATCCACTCAGAGACAATACATCAGATCTCTTGAATTAAAGCAAGTTTTCTTTTTACAGACAGACTTAACAAGATCTGACACAGCTGACATGAAATTCAAGACAGAAAAGGAGAAATACAAGGTTAAGAAAGTGGAAAAGAAGTTATTAATGATTCATGGCAATAAGAAAGTACCTGTGATCCATAGGTACTAACTATGAAGTCGCACCAAAGTTGACAGATCCACTTACAGCATCCCACAGATTCATAGAGGGAAAACAGTCCTTTCCATGAAATTATGACTGGATACCTTAAAGGGTTGAGCATAATTCTACTGAATTATCAAAGATTAAATGAATTAGCATTATTATGTTATGGAATCTGCTGGTGCATACTGATAAATAAAGATCTGATTTTGTTTCACTTTATTCAATTAAGTAAATCTATTCTAAACGTATTACCATTATACTACCCCAGCACTGCTTTCTCAGGTCTTCTCGAACATGGAGGCTGGATTCCATATGAAAGTGTGGTAAGATGGGCTCTTAGAGAGTGAAAAGGTCCTTGAAGATGCTGTTCTTTTCATCCAGCCCCATCAAAGGAGACTTCTCACTCATGGTGTCATCATTTGCAAGCAGAATCTGCCAGGGTTTGAATCCTGGACACAGCAATAGACTCACCATCAACCTAACTCCAGGATTGTGAGGAAGATTTATGATAATATGATTGAACTTTCAAAGAGAAGAAACAAACCAAGAAAAATATAAACAAGTTCAGTTAGTGACATGCTGAGGGATACAGTTACTTTGGATGCAGATGCCAGGCAAGTAGCAGTTGCATATGAGTGTTATGAGGAATAATATAAGAAGAGATGAAAGGGTTAATGGACACAAAGTTTGACCTGACAAATCTCCTTAGTGTGAAGCATGAACGATTATGAAGCACTTTAGTAATGTCCATAACTTTTATTATTACACAAACTGGGAAGCTGAGAACGGTCCTTGGTTGATCCCATTGCCATTCTGTGGCAAAGGAATTTACTTCAAAAGTTAGTTTGCCAAAATATATGAATTTTCTGTAAAGAATCTTCTCTGTTGAATCATTAAGTGTGTGACTTCTTGAGAAAATCTCATACTTAATCAGTTAGATTTCTCAATGACATCCAATACCTATGAGCAGATCTTAATGACTCACTGTCCTGTGGAATTTAATTTGGAACTTCCCAAAATTACCCATTAACTCTCTAACTCATACAACCAAACATTCTCACTTAAAGTATCCAACAAAAATGTGAAAACCTTATCTGCTTTTGAAACTCAATCTAACCCACAGAGGAACCATGCCCTCAGCACAGTGCTGAATTAACAGTCAGTAAAATAAAACAATTAGTATCTATCCTCAGAATAATCATACAGTTAAATCAATGATGACTGATTTTGAAGGGTATCTATAAAAATACTCCATGGATACAGATCACAAAAGAGTTATAATTAACCAATGCAGGCTATGCACCAAACACAATTCTGAAGAAACTAAATGGTGAGATGACAGGCACATATCACTGAAATTGTATGAACAGTGTACATTTTGAAATTTTACTAAGTTTTCATGGACAACTGAACATTTTCAATCATAAAGCCATATACAGAGTTTGGGAAAAACCTAAGACTGTTACAATGCTGCTAGCATTATTAACAAATAATACACAGAAGGAGAGAAAACGTGAGAAGTGAACAGGAAAGAGGATAAAGGAGACACACAGCAAGTACTTGAGAAGAAAACAGTATCATTTTACACTATCCAGGAAGCTGATAATAGAGCAGGAAATAAAAAAAATCAACATGATTAAAAGGTGAGCTTAAGCTGACATCATCCTTTCAAAATACTCTCGAGAAAGAGACAGTAAACATGATTTAGTGTGATACCCACATGTGTGCCAAATAAAAAAGCACAAACTTAATTACAATACCAGCTCCCAGGTAAAGTTATGAATCTGAAATGCAATGGAGAATGAATATTGAATTTTTAGACCTCACTCATGCCTTTGATCAAGTAAACTACAGAATTTTCTTAGGGAAAAGAAGCAAATCAAAACTTAAAAGGCAAACTAGGAAGTTGAATCAAGGTGTTTTTACCAAATAGAAAATTGATGTGACAGTAAACACAACTATTTCCAGAGAAGTTCTATCAGGTGTGTCACATGGAACAATATCAGCTTCAATACTGTTAATAATAAGGACATGAGACACAGACAGGAAAGTAATAGCACATTTAGTCAGATGTTTTGCAGATGACTCCAGGATTAGTAGAACAAAAGAAACAAAACAGAGATTATGCAAAAAAAAAAATAAATAAGGATTAATGGTAACACCCAGCATTTCTGGACTCTGTCCGCTTGTGGTTATTCTGTAAATAAAAGGTTACCTCCAGCGAGGTTGTATCATTGGAGTACGATCTCACTGAAAAACTTCCCACTCCAAAGGAGTCCATCCTTTTCCTGCTAGTGATTGTAGCACAGCCTTGAAGCTGCAAAAGACTCTGGAGAAGGGGTCCAAACAGAGAAAGAATGAAAAGATCTAGAGTTATCATAAATGAAACCTTAGAAATCAAAGCACAAACCTAGAATTCAAAGAACATAATAAAAAAAGTTGGACTATGAAGCCAGATAATAAGCAGTATGATAACAAAATCCTTCACTACTAGAGACAGGAAAATGATGATGAAAATGTAGTGTAAACACAGGCAGTAAAACTGAATGCTAGTATACTGTATACTCACCCACCAAGCACTGTGCAAAGCAAAATGAAAACCAAGAAGAGGATTCTGGAATGCTTTACAAGTAAAACTGAAGAATTGGGGTAAGTGAACTACCATGAAAAACTTAAAGAACAAGAACTATACAGTCTAGAGGGAAGAGAAAGATAAATGGTGACTTCTTTTTCATGGTAGCTGAGATGCCACAGATAAATGAATCCATTACTCAAGGCCATCTCATATAAACTACATAAAAATGTATATACCCTCGTCTAAGCATGATATCCATTTACTGACCAGCCCCAAGGGGAAGATGAAAAGCTGAGTGAACTGAAGGCATCTATGATTCAAACATGATTCATGGTCAACAACATTACCAAATATGCCAAGAAAGTCCACAAAACTCATGAATGGCTGAAAACAAAAGGCTTCATTGAATATATGAACTAGACCATCATATATCAGAAGAAAGAGAAATCAAATCTATAAAGTACTCCCAAAAACATATTAAAAAAGATGGAAACACTCTTCAGTGTTCTGCCCCACAAGATTAGAAACACGAACTAAGTGAGCAACTGCAACAGACGACAAGTTACATGATGAGCACAAAAAACTAGCCATGTCACAGGCAAGTTTTATCACAGATATTCGTAAGTAGGAAAGTTCTAGTTTGGTGTGACCCTCTCATGACCTCTTCTGTTTCATTTTCTATCAATTGCCTTCCTTTCTTTGTAAGACTTGATAATGATCTTAGAACTAATACCAAATATTTCTACAAATGCACTGACTTTTTTAACAAGTTGGTTCAATTTACGATTTTCCAAGAACTCTGACAACATAATCCACACTCTTGGGAATGAAAAAAGGAAAGTGAGTGGGAACCTGTGAAAAGCATTTTCCTGCCGACCATATCAAGACACTGTTTACTCAAACAACTGCTGGTTGATAAATCATTCCACATTTTTCCTCAGTCTCAGTTATAGTAGCAAAGTAAGTAAGTTCAGTGGGAGCTTCAGATGTTTTTGTTGCCTCACTTATCACATTTCTTTTTATAGTGACCAAAATGGCATGGGCAAAACATGCCCCTATCAAGGCCATCTTGGATGAAAGAAGGAGTATCTGAAAAAGAAAGTAGATATGAATCAATGATCCACAGATGTTTGTAGACCTGACTCTTAAAGGAGGAAAGGTTATAAGAAGAGGGAAAGATAAAAAGGAGAAAAAATTTCCGGGTTTGCTGTTTAAAGGAAAAAGGAAGTATCATAACAGTTAAACCTCCATTGGTTGGACTTAACACATTAACTGTGAAAGGCAGCAGCAAATGCATGCCCAAGGTCCAAGACTTTGAGGGCAGATACATTATACATTCTACAATGGTCAGAGAAAACAATCCAAGGGGTCTTTAAAGATGGTATGAATGTCTTAACATAAGAAAATGAGTGCACATGCTATATATGGCACCTGACCTATTCTATGTACACAAAGTCCAGGGGCACTGTCTTAAAACTTCTAAGATCACAGCTTCTCCATGTGTGTGGAGATGCTACAAAAACAAACAAGAGAAAAAGTAATGGTCCCAGTGGGGCTTTGATCAATCTACTGGGAGGATAACGCTAATCGTGTGACAATGTATAATTTCTTAACAGCTGTGGCAGGCAATTTTCCTTTAATCTTACCAAATGGGAGTCCAGATAGCCCAAACTTGTACACTTTGGAGCTAAGTGAATATTCGGTTTTCCTGTGTTACAAAGAACTCTACACTAGAAGCTCATTAAAAAGAAAAAATTAGTATCATTATTTAGGCTAAAACTTTAATAACGATTAAGCAATGATAATAATTATAAACTTCTAATGTACATATTTTTTAAATTCATAACAAAAACAAAACACTCATAAACACTGCAGTCACAACAACTTGTTAAAAAACCAGTAAATATGTATAACATACTTCCAAGCTTCCTGCAGCATTACAAGAGGATGAGAGGGGTCTGGCATGAATGATCTTAGACAAAGAGTCTCATGGTACTGATTCCAGGCGCCGTCTCTACAATCTCTGCTGCAATACGATACCTGCAAGACAATAAAACTCAGTCTTCCTACATAACAAAGTTAACAATATAAAAAACAGCTAAACATCATATACTAAAGAAAAATGATAACTTTATAAACTCAAATATCATTCCACTCAAGTGGATCAAACGTCACAGCCATAGAGTCATGTCACACGAACCCTTAACTTCAGCATGATTAAAAAAAAAAAGCAAAATTCTCCTCACTACCTGCAGTATTTACTGTCGGAAAGTGGTAGGATGTACAGAGGAAGGCACTTGGGGTTGAAAAAGAGGATGAGACAGAATGAGTGAGTATCAGCAAACTTCTGGGAGGATAAGAAAATGTTCTGGAAGGAAATCAACAGTGTAAGAAAAACAAGAGAACAAATAGGAACATCAGCGAAAGGGACAAATGGGGAAGTGGTAAAAGGCAAAGATGATGTGAAGAGGAGTGAGTATTTTGAAAGACTGTTGAATGTGGTAGATGTGGACTGCTTAGGTCAGGGAGGTACCCAAAGTAAGAGAATCATGGCAAGTACTTTGGTTGAAAAAAAAAAAATTAAGAGGTGGAAAGGTGGATGGAGTGGATAGTGTTCTTTAGAAAGGGGATGACTCTAATACTAATAGGTTAGTTTGGATTTTCAGTGTTCATATGGATCATGGTGAGATGCCTAAGGATTGGTGGAATGCCTGTATAATCCCAATGTATAAAGACAAGGGGGATAACAGTGAATGTTTCAATCATGTAGGTACATAGGTGTAAGTTTCATGAGCTTACCTGGTAAGTTGTAAGGAAGAGTGGTGATTGAGAGTTGGTGGTATGCACATTGCATCAGCTTAGGGAGGATATGGTTTCAGGAGTGGTAGAAGATGTATGAATCAAGAGCTTGTTGGGAGGAATGAGTTGATGAAATACTAAGAGAAATAAAAGAATCTGTATGTGGCATTTACGGATCTGGAAAAAGCATGTAATAGCATTGACAAAGATGCTTTATAGAAGGTTACAAATATATGATGTGGGAGGAAAGCTACCAGAAGCACTGAGGAGATTTCATTAAGAAAGTAAAGAACATGTGCAAGTAAGTAGAGAGAAGGGTGAGTTATTCCAGGTGAAGGTGGGTTAAGGTAAGGATGTGATATCACCATGACTATTAAACCTGTTTATGGATGGAGTGATGAAGGAAGTGAATGCAAAGATTTTTGGAAAAGGGGTAGGCCTACATTCAGGCAGGGGTGGAGGTTCTTGGGAGGAAAGTCAGCTGCTTCTCTCAGCACATTCACATCCAGTAGTCTCTCCTTTGCATGCTTATCAATTGGTACTTAATGCCCCCTTACCATCTGTCTTACTCATCTATGTTTACTTTTCTGTGTCCCCTGTTTAAACCAGGTATTTCCAATAACCAGACCTTTGTCATCACACAATGCCAAAAGCCTTTTGCAATTCTTCTTCACAACACCAATAATCCCATGCCCTAAAATTATATCCACTACTGCCACATTTCCTGCTCTTGCATTCAAATCACCCACCACTAACATTCAATCCCCTGCATAAAACTGATGAAACACTTAAATTGCTCCTCTCAAAATATTTGCTTCTCTTCCTTAGTCCTCTCATTTCCATCTGACATAATTCACTTTCAATTCTACCCACATTAGTCGGTGGCTCACTTCCTTACACTCTTTCACACATTCCCACAACCCTTCCTTCAACAACAGTCCTACTCCTCCCAAAACAACTCATCCTCACACTAAACCATACTCCTTCATTCCCCTTTGCCTGCAGACCTTCTTCCAAGCTAAATCTTTTTTGCACCTCATCAATAAGGGGTTCAATATCATTTTTAAGTGATCAATAATAAGTTCCATGCTTTATCAACTATGTTGAGATTCTTTTGTCATTCCAGCAATATTTTCAATTCTTTTTACCTTTAGATTCCTTGAGTCAGCCCTGTCCCCAATATATTACAGCATATTGGTCAAGTTTGGTAGGTATAATATGGAAGGCAGCCAACAACCAGGGAGGTATATTACTAGTACTACCTGCCTGGGTATCAGAAGGGTCAGTGACAGTTGCACAGTGAGCCAGCACTTCAGTAGATGTCAAGTTCCACTCCTCTAATCCAAGTAACTGGCTTTCCTTTCTGCTTCACCCACACATGAAGGCATGTACAGAGCATCAGATTGGGAAAGAGCAGTGTGATTTCAGAAGTGGTAGAGGATGTGTGGATCAGGTGTTTGCTCTGAAGAATGCATGTGAGAAATACTTAGAAAA
>JAUTXX010462544.1:0-12610 GCA_032273605.1 Panulirus laevicauda
ACACCATTTTCCGTAATCAATTGACTGGGTAATGACTCTGGCTCCTAATAAAAATGCTAGTTTGTTTTGGATTTTCGTAAATTATTATCATCATGATCATTATCATTATTATTATCATTATCATTACAGTTATCATTATTATCATAAGCAGCAGCAGTATCATCAGTATTCTTATCATTGTTGTTTTTACTGTTATATCATTATTTGTTTTTATATATCAGTTCAGCAACAGTAGAGGGAACAAAACTAGTAACACGTTTCGTAGAACTCTTGATAGTGGCAGCATCAATAACACAATCGGTAGTAATAGTTTCCGTAGTATTAAAGATTATCCAAAAATTATCAACATTTTCACAGACTTACGAATCGTAGTATAATTTTACAGAGGAGGGAATGCCATTCGCGTACGACACTATACTGTTCTTGCAAATGTTGGTTACATGATATTCATGTAATTGATCATAGAATGCTAAGCTAGGTAGAAGAGAGAGGGAGGAATGGTAATAAGCAATTTCTACAGTGTCAAAATAATATCAATGATAGAAAAATACTGTAACAATATTGATATCAAAAAGGAGAATCACTGATCATGATAACAGAGATGAATATATCAGTATGGTAGTGATGATATTACATGTATCGTCCATGTCTGCGTCACCTTCTCTTAAAGAAGAAGAAAGAAGTGGTGAGCGTTAATGAAGCCTGGGTCCTGGTGACAGCTACTTGTGAAAACACTCGTGGGACTTTGCATGATATTTGCATATTTGGCTGTATAAGGGTTGGACCCCGGCGGCGGCAAGACCCCGGTTCCTCCCCCACGAACTCTGTCTCGCTAACTGCTTCTCCGGCTCCTGAAACCCCCGGCCGCCGCTGCCGTGGCCGCCGTTAATATCTCGTATCCACCTTACGTTGTCTTTTGTCGGCCGTAGCGCCACCCGCGATGGTCGGTTGCGCTCAGAAACAGGCGTGAAGCTCGTCGTTATTCATTTGTTTATTTATACACCATCACCGTAGGAGCAAAGCAACATAGCGAGATCCGCGCGGGCGGGGGTATGCTGGCTACTTCACGTTGCGAAATGTTTGGGTCGATTTTGAATTTGCTTTTTTGCAAGACTTTCCACAGGCGAGAGGAAAAGAGAGTGAGTTGTTTTGAAGTGCTGTACGGATACAGCGATGAACGATGCATTCTGAGAATCATATTTAAAGTGCGATGTCAAGCGAAATCGTTAGTAATTGCGGTGTAATAATAAGCGAACGCAATGGAGTCTATTCATACCGGCGACCGCCCGCTGTGCTCTAGTCCAAGCTGGAAACGACGGTAGCGCTTCACCAGGGAGGATGGCTGGATTGTCGCGTTCAGGGAAGGATATTTCCACCCTTCTGTAGCCTGAGTTTTAAACCTAAAATACCCAATGGTGTGCGCATGTGCGTTCACCTGTTGCAGCGAGACCCTAGCGAACATCCAAATGGGTTTATATGCGAACCTTCCCAGACCTGAATAGTCTTTCGTCATGGAATGGGAAGCACACCATATGAGCATAAAACTAACAACGTTCCCTCCATTACCTTGAAATATCCTCCTTCAGCCTTGTCTTGACACATTGTCTCCCGGCTACAGACCTATTGTACCGCACTACCACAGGTGCCACACATGACCCATCACCAATTATTGCTCCAAGACCCACTTAATACTGCCCCAGGACCTACCACCGCCCTAGGATCTGCAGCTTCTCCAAGTCCCTCTACCACTTTATTACCTCCTACTTCAACCAGAGACAACCCTGACCTTAGACACAATAATTCTCTTCAAGACATTACAATCCTACTACCTACTATACACCCTGAGGGCACTATAGCATTAGAACCAACTACAGACCCTTGTACTTCTACTGCCTCAAAACCCACAACTTGCGCGTGAAATACGTCAGACTGCAGAGCACCACAACCTTCGATGCATTACAATCGCAAGAAATATCACTTACCTTTACATAGTCGCCTACGATACTACGACTTACTTCACTCCTACGACTTACTGCCTCCCCTTGAGACGCGACAGTCGCTGGACCAGCTGCTGTCCCCAGACACACGATACATCATTCCCTCCTCTTTGAATCACTTCACTCCCACGATGATCAACCCGTAACGCACTTCCGTTCACGACCATCCAACGTGACTCTGACCTGTGAGGTCACTACTTCCCCAAGATTCATAAATACTGACTCAAGACTCACAATTGCTCTCTCCTCACTATCTCCCATCATGAGTTGCTTCTGCACTACGACCGGCTACTGTTGAGGTGCGACAGGCCTGTCACGGGTCTTACAGACCACTGCCGCAAGACAGCCCACTGCAGTTTCATAACCCGGTCTTTGCCTCCCCCCGCCCTCTGCAACGCAATGCCCGTTGTTGCCTCGTAGCCGACAGCTGCGCCTAGAACAAAGCTTCTTCCTCACAATTGCCTCACTAGACGTTCCTTCCTAGTCACATTCAAACTGTTCCTGCATCCGCTAATGCCTCATCACACCCACGTCCTCCTCATTGCCTACTGTTGCCCTATCACCACCACTGCCCCCAACATTCGTTGCTGTACAAAGACCCAATTTTACTTTGTTTCTCTTTCTATTTTCCTTCAATAGATCTATGCTGTCCCCCTCCCCCGTCACCTTTACTCTTTGCTGCCTCGCAATCCATTAATAACCTACATCCCATACTACTCTATAACACACTGCTGAAAGTTTACACCCCACTACCCACTTATCAAACATTACTAACGTGGGGTCCAGTAATATCTCTACTCCCATACCGCTGTGTAACCTAAAACTGCATACGATCCACTATCGCCTTGTTAACCCAATGGTTTTCCAATGCTTCGCGAACCAATCCTGCCTAACGATCTTTTACCACCAGCTGACGTGCTGTTCCCCTACTTTTTACAGTTGCCTACATCACTACCCCACTGCTGCAGTATTTTTGTCTTACGAACGACTCCCCTCTCATGTTAACTTCTCAACTATTGCTGATCCACGAAATTCCACGGCTTTATGACCTACCACCCTCCCATGACCAACTACCGCCCCAGGACACAGACATAGCCTTTTACTGAGATCCTACGCAGCACAATCAATATTGTTCCACGATTTATTACTTTCTCACAATTCACTATTGTTCAGCAGCGCAGCACTTACCACAACCCACAACTACTCGCACATCTACTGCTGCTTTACAGTCCATAAGTGTCCCACGACCCTTCCATAACCACGATTACCTCATTCACTCATTGATGGTGAACGACCCTTGTTTGCCTCACAATATACCCTGCCTCACGTTTGACTACTCTGTACAGAAAGCTGCTCCCGGCCCACTACTAACCAGACACTCGCTGGTGTCTCAGAATTTTTTTTAATAACCAACGATTCGTCCCGTCCCCTTGATCTCTTGTTTTATAACTACTATTTGTCACCACCTACCACTGCCAAACACCACATCGTGTGTCACTTGATCCACCATTGTCTCCAGTCTCTTTTCTGACGGTTACCCCGCGATTACATTATCACCTTCCGTAACTACCTCAAAACCTGTAAGTACTGACTTCTTTCAACTCACCAACCTCCACCGCTCTTCAAAGGTTCACCCTCACTTTATATCTCGATGTTACCACATGAACTGTCCCCTGTAACCTTCCCATAACATCCTGCTAACTCGTTACTCTTCAGTGTCTCAAAACATTTAACCTTTATCTGCAAACAAGTACAACAACTTCTCTGATATGAGAGGTTTGGCTTACAAATGCTGTTGCGCAGGAGGTGGAATATACAGAAACTATTTGACTGCATATTGATCATTTAACTGATCATCTTTCTGTTGCACAGGAGAAGTATTCACACACACACACACACACACACACACACACACACACACGTAGGCCCGTCTGCCACACCACCACATACCCAAACACCGTATATCTAGCATGCTAACGAGGTACAGGTGGAGCAGATCCGGCTAACTGGCAGCGGACGACAAGGGCGTAACAGGAAAATTCAATATCCTTCTGGGCGGCGACACTGATTAGTTTCTGGTGTCATTGGACCATTGGGGAATTTGACTGTATTTCCCATTGGATATTCGATGCATAAATTGTAGCTTTTAAATATTCATTGATGGTCAAATGTGTGGCGTTGCTCTGCTGAAGTAGGACATGCTATTGAAATTTTCTGTGTACACTTGGTCTCTATATTCTTTTTTTCCTGGGAATATATGCGCTTCGAACGGCCAATGAACCGATGCGGAAACACTCATATACCTGTGCATGTAGTCATGCAGGTCTGTGTGTTTATTCTATTTTTCCTCAGCCCATGTGAATGTTCATTATTACTTTAACCTAAATAATCCGAGGTGAAGTGCTTGGGAACATCTCTAATGAGGATGTTAGCGGCGTTAATGGTGTTGCTGCTGCTACCAGTGCTAAATCGCACACTGCAGAACCTGGACTAAGCTCGTGTATATGTGTTGAATACCTAAGGTGCTCGAGCCACATTTAGTAGCCTACGTCATATGTTACTCTACTGATCATATACGTGGGTACTGACCCATCCTGGTCTATACTGGAGTCTACGTTCTGACGACCTGCTTCATAATAATCTGCATTGTATAAGGTCGGGTATCTGTAATGCCCCTTGTTCAAGACATGGCATGTGGCCTAATGAATAATCAATATATATCAAACTGACCCATGGAATAAGGTGAAACTGTTTAACCAGCTTGAAATTATAGCAGGCATGTTCATGAAGCTGTCTTAAAAGCTTTCCTTATGGTTGTGAAGTTAAGCTTCGCGAGTTGGTGACGAATCTCGGTCTGAGCGATGCTTCAGTGGGGAACGGGAGTGTTGGCATCTGTTCTTGGTGACCCACAGTCAAAGATTTGGTCGATTTTACTTTAGATATAATCTTGATCATTTCTGTTACGGCAGTGGCTGCCACTATTGTTCCCACACGAAAAAAAAAGATATGTTAATTTGCCATGAATCAGATTGATGAATCTACTTACCGTGAAATACTTACTGGTTGACGTAAAATTAACAAAAATACTTACTGATTAACCCACGTTTGATATGAATGACGTAGTGATTAATAGCCTACATGTGTCGTAAAAGCTTACACATGTTGATCTGCATTGGACTGATTAATCTATGATTGACCGTATATAAATGCTGATGTCAAGGAGCGCCGCTTTAGCTGAGTGCATGACCTCAGCGCTTGATGCCTCTGCTTACAGTTCTCTAAATGGTTGGTCCACGCGATGACTCAGTCCATGTCGACGACCCTATGTGTGAGACGTAACCTGATAACTTGACTGTGTTAGCTTTGTCCAGTCAACATGACACATCATGATGTCATACAAGCCAAACACTTCGAGTGTAAAAGAATTATATTTATTTTCATTCTCCTGCATCTGGTTAGAGAACCGCCATTTATCATCTATTTCTTCAGTACTATACATTATTCACCAATCACCTTCTTCATTCTTATTTGAGATATATCTTATTTTTACACAATCATCCTCCAGACGTCCAATAGAGGTGAAAAAGTTCGAGGTCACACTCGGGGTCACATTACCCTGAACAGTAACTGAGATTTTGTCACAATTCATCATACAAACTAGTGTCGAACCCAACACCACCTTATGACAAGGAGTGTCACTAGTGTCCTCATAACAGAAAGGAAAAATTATTTCCTCAAGACGAGGACTTAATAGAAACCCACATCTGCAGGGAAGGACAAATCCGTGCCAGTCTAAATGCCTGGCAAATTTTTAGCAACAGTAAAAACTCATCTGTTAGATCTGTGACCCATATCCACACGAGATTTACAGTCAAACTTCAAGAGTCTCAAAGCCTCTTTATTGTATTTTAATCTCCAACTCTCCTCAAAGTGACTCTCCCTTTGCCATGAACACGAACTTATGGTGACATACACTGAATTCCTTATATAATCCGTGACTCCATTTTTGGATCGATTGTCATCGTACTGTTTTAATGCATCCTGATATCGCTGGTGTAGAAGAGAGAGAATATAAATCATAACTTACATAGGGTTGATAATGTTTCCCATGGCGTGGCATGGAGCAGAACAGGATACCATGAACCAGTGTAATGTACTGGGTAGTGCTATTGTAGATGGCAGAGTAGTACACAGTGCTTCATGGAGTAATGAAGTTCCATGCAAGCTCAGGATAGTGGTTCGTGAAGTAGTATGTATGTTACGAAGTCCTGTAGTGATTCGGGGAGTAGCGTAGTTGGTCATGAAGGATTATCCTGAAACTGTAATGTGTTGTTGAGTAAGAGTGTGTGTATGTGTGGTTAAGATACGTGGAGAAGTATGATCTGTGGACTAACATGTTGATCTTTGGAATGAAGATATCGTAGGTAACACCATCTCGTCGAGGGCAATGGTGAATTGTTTTCGAGGATTGTGCAGTATAATAGTGTAGTACAGAGGAACACTTGTGTGTTGTGGTGATGATATATGATCGAGGTAGGTTGAATAATACAATCGGCCCCCCCATCACTCGCCGCTACACAAAGCCAACACATTTTTGAATTTCGAGTTGACTTTCACTGCTATCTCAGATTTACTATTAGTCTTTGTCTTACATCCTGGTTGTCGTGGGTCAGGAATTCTTACTGGAAATGCAACATCCAGTACCACTGGATAAGCTGTACTACTCTGACGCGCATAGAAATGAAATATCAGGTACAACATCGTGGGCCAGCTGAAGGAACTAAGAGAGAAGAGTGGCGTGCAGGATTAGGTAAACATTGAACATGAAAAGTAACTTAGCTTGTTTGAGCAGCGACTAAGTACCATTCGTACCATCACGTGCCGCTGATGCTGACCATCCTCAATATTTCCTAAAACCAAAACGTTCCTTTATTTTTATAAAGTCAGTACCCTCCTCTTTTGTCTTCTATCTCTCATCCTCTTATCATTCATCCCTCTGGACAGATTAAGTCATATCTTATCTCTTTCGTAAGTTTAGTCTCCATGTCTACCACATCTTTAGAATTGCTTTCCCGTATTCATCCTTGATCTCTATCTTATATCTACTAACAATCCATCCTCATTCATAAGTGTCATGACAGATTCGTAAATACCTATTTGTACAGTTCTGAGAGAGAATTCTACACTCGTAAGGCCCCACCTGTGTGTGTGTGTGTGTGTGTGTGTGTGTGTGTGTGTGTGTGTGTGTGTTCCATTTGTATGCGGATACATTTATGAAAAAACTGATACTGAAATATTGCACTAGTGCGTGTTGGTCCCACGCTCAATGTGACCTGAATCATATTACTCGACTCAAAGTGCATGACTCACTCACTAATACATGACTAGATAGATCGTCGTGCTCCGTTCTCGAATTTAGTTCTTGAATGATACTCTTGGTAGAACCTTTGCATAGCAAATGTTTGATACAAATTTCTCTCTTTTTTTCTGTGTTGACTGAGTTGTAATCATGAATTATTTTCAAACGACCCATACATCAAATGTGTATCTTTTTGTCATAAGAGGGTTCAGTTTTCTGTAGATGTGTATTTCTTTTTCTGTGATAAGAGTGTTTAATGTATTTCTTTATGGAATTATAAAAGGAGCTTCACATTAGCTTTGGCCAACGAGTAGTGATGCTGCTAGCTCAATTACTTTTAGTGGGGACCAGAAGGAGAGACGTACTTCTGTGCAGCTTAAATCGAAATAGAGACTCTTTTCACTGTGGACACGTGCGAGTCATAGCTAAAGTACGAAGGTGGAAACTAAGCACTCTGCATTCAGGAGGGCAAGCAATCCACACTTGGCATCAGGGAGAGGAGGCTTTCCACCATGTAGATGAAAAGGGCTGTCCATTGTAAGAGAAGGAGGTGGTGTTAACCAGTGCAGGATTAAAGAATTAAAAGCTGTCACACTGTACGTCAGGATGAGTAAGATTATTCATTCTAGAAATCAGTAGGGACGAGGACCTCCTCTATGGAAGTAAGGACAAGCAGGTTTTCTACCACTGGAGTCAAGAGAAGTCAGACTCAATTGCGGAGAGAAGCAAAGAGTTCAGAGTGAGAATATCCCTTGTGTGGGTCAGTAGGTGTGAGGCAACCGTCTGGACGTCAAAGATTGTGAAGTTTTTCAGTTTTGGGGTCAGGAAGTAAGAGACTGGCCACTGTGAAGGTTGGGAGAGGGTGGTGCTCCACTATGGTGGAGTGGTCAAGGAGGGAGGATACCTTCTCTGATGGTCAGAAGTTAAGGTTGTCTGTTGCGGGGAAAAGAAGAGGCTGTCTTCTGTCGGGGTGAGGTCGTCTGTTGTGGGGTGAGACATTTCTCTATGATGGGAGTTTGGAGGAAGAGGCTGTCCGATGTGAGTGATACAGTCCAGTATAGAAAGTCAGCTCGGTGGAGCTGTCGATATGAGGGGTCGAAACGAATGAGGCTTTATACTGTTGTGGTAAAGTATTGGTGGAACTCTGGTGTAGGGACATTGATTGAGGTACTGTCCAGTGTTGATTGTAGGAAGGAGAGGGAAGCTATCAACTATAGGGGACAGGAAGGGTTGTGCTATCCATAGTGGGGAGTAAGGAGTGATGTGGGTGTTAACGATGGAAATCAAGAGGGTTAAGTCTGTCCTCCATGAGTAATGGGGGAAGAGTGAGGCTGTCCACCGGGAGAGCCAGGAGAGATGAGACCATTATGTTCATCCAAATGGAGGGGACTGTATGACTTAACTGTAGTAGGCCGAGTATAGGGAAGTGAAACAAAGGGAGGAGGACAGGATAGATAATACTATCCAACGCATGGATCAGGATAGATAAGCCTGTACACTAATATGTGAGGCTGTACGCTGTATTACAGACGTCAAGTGAGAAGCGATCAAGATCTTCTCTTATGGGTCAGAGAGGGTGAAGCTGTCCAGGTTGGATACCAGAAGGAATGGTGCTGTCCACCTCTGGGGGTCATACGGGAGGAAGAGGAGCGTTTCTGCAGGGGCCTGGAGGGTGGAGCTGTCCAGCGTACATCAGTCTGACGGTCTTCCTCTACCCTCAGGTAATGAGTTAATTTAGGCAACGTGCACATATCACCGGCCTCTTAGTGACATGTAGAGATATTGGCTGTGGCCTGAGTGACAGGGTAGGAGGGGGTCGAGAAGGGAGGGAGGGAGGAGGCTGGGAGGACCCCTGCGTTGGTCACGTCGGTCACACGTCGTGTCGTGCAGACGTCGCTATATAGTCCAGAAATAATCTTGTTATAACAAAGTTGTGTTGATGTCGACGTTCCTGGGTGAAGTCACCACGTTGGAGAGGTGTTACTGCCTCGTATAAGTGATGCGTCTTTTTTTTTTCTAGAACTGTTACTGTTGTGGGCAAAGATTGTCATGTTGCATGGAACTCGTCCTGTTGTCGATGTGTAGAAGACATTGTCCCTGAGAACATGATGGGAATTTTAGTTCTAGTGTCGAGTCACATTTTCAGATGACTAGAATGATTGAACGGAAACATTGAAAGAGCTTCGATGAGACTTACACTACTTCGAACAACATCTAAATTGAAGCATTTGCTTCTACAATTGTACAGATTCATCAAGTGTTGCATCAACAAAATTGTTATATCAACAGTTACCAGATATCTATAATAATTGATGTAAGGGTACGTCGCCTTCACTTCAACTGCCCATTACACATAATTTCCAAAAATGAGACCGAGTTATCGCTTCTAGTAATCATTCACAGATAGAAAAGCAAATTGCTTCAACTTTCACACACGTCACGTACCTTCTCGTCAATCAAACGAACATTTAATGACGTGCATTTATATATATTTGACACTTACTGACAGCAATTATTGCCGATAGACAATAGAAGGGAGAAGCTCTCGTTACTTGCTTTTAGCAATGTTTACTGGTACATAGTGCTCTACTGCCAGGTCTCCAGCTTCTCCTATTGAACCTAACTTAGCTAGAATTTCTCTCGAGACGTTTTACTTGTCATATGTCTACTGGTACTCCCCTCGTGCACCGTCAAGATTAATATCATCAACTTTTCATGGTCGCAAACCAAGTCAAATCCAGGGCTGGCTGCTCATCATACATTGCCTGACGTTGGAATGTTAGAAGCACATGAAATAACCCAGTAACTGGCAGTTAGAGATACTTACATCACACGAACAGAAAAGGCAATCATGCCTTCATCTTGACGTCCTTAACACCTAAAGAAGTTCTTAAAGATTTTTCGGTTGTTGGATGTAGTTTGAAGATGACGACCTTAACGACCCTAGCAATTGATTGGCCCAAAGCCCACAGCCAGTCAACCAATCGTGACGTCCACAAACAAATGTTTTCTCTAAATTCAACTCCTCTTTATTTCATTGCGAAATGACTTGTATTACATGAACTGCAGCGAATTGTGCACTTATTCTATATTTATTGAATGATGAACAACTAGGTGAGAACCTTTATAGTCAAGACCCATTAACCAAAACTGAATCACGGTGAAGACCGTAGCAAGTGGCCTGATTTGTTCAATAAAGTCAAGCCAGAGGGAAATAAGATCTCTTTTCCTTGATGGAGTGAGTACTAGAGCAGCAGTTCAGAGTGCCATAAGATACAGTGTCTGTCGATTTTTTGCCTCATTTTCAATATCGTCATTCGTTTTGATAATATTACACTTATCACATTTCACGAAAAGGTAAAATCATTTTTCTTATTCAAGGACCTTTTGACATGGCTTTGCAAACAAGGTGAAGTTCACATGCATTTTGGGAGACCTCCACTCACAGCTTTCTCGGCCATGTCTGGTCTTACTTTGACGAGTATTCTCATAAGTCGTAACTGTCTGTTCAAAGATTTTGAAGAACTAATTAAGCTGATTAATGAACAGATGTGTTGTTCGACTTGCTGGGGTTTAACAAGTGTCCCCCTTTCCCCTGACTATTGTACAGGTATGTTGGTCATGTGTAGCTGTCGTACGACAGGTGTCTTCCCTCTCCCCTGAATATCATACAATTGTTTTAGTCGTCTGGCTCCAGCGTGTCACGGGTCCCTCCCTCACAAGACTATGGTGCAAGTGGAATAGTTTTCTGGCTATAGCAGTACACGAGTCCTATCCCTAACAAGATTATGGTATGAATGTAGTGGTCGTCTGGTAGAAACATCAGTGAGGTATGAGTCTTGCTCTCCAGACTCATTAGATCATGGAATATTCCGACCCATGTGATAATCCAGAGCAAACATCTAGCTATGGAAATAGGGGAACCATATAAGAAGATCCTTTGGCGTTGGCACTCTTAGCCCTTAAATATCCCTGCTCCCTTCCTCTCTCTCTTGTATATACGTATCTGATACAAATTATACCCATTTGTGTCTGTTTGGATTGTGCAAATATCTTCAAAATATGAGCGTCATTCTGAAAAGAGATATGTGTAGTGACCAACTATAAACAAGACAGTGTGGTAATCTGAGGTTCTTAATCCCCTTTTTTCATTATACTTTACACAGTCCTTCCCCTTCCCTGGCAGTTAACCACAAGGACGACCCCTCTAAGGTCAGTTTTCCCCTCGCTTCTGTCACCTCTTATTATCTTTATGTTTTAGCTCCATGGCTGCAGAGAAGAGAAATAAGATACTCAAGAAGTTGAACATCTTCAGTGAAGATAAATCCGGCAGTACATAGGACTTATTCACAAAGGCATCCTAGCAGTACCTTGGTCTGGCCTCACCTGGTTGGTTTATGCCTCACCTGCGTCGTCTGTGCCTCACCTGCGTCATCTGTATCTCATCTGGGTCGTCTGTGCTTCACTTGCATTGTCTCTACCTCACCTGCAGCAGAACTGCCATTGCTTCTCAGTTCTGCTTTTGCTCTATGATACACTGTATTCATTTCCATCTCTATGTATACGTTTTATAGATTATTTTCATCTGTTAGATTTACTTATCTTAAATAATGCCACTAAAAATTCTTCGAAATAGTTTTGTCTGGTCGCTTAAAGGTTTCCCAGTGAGATACACGATTTCTATTCCTCGTATTGATTTCTTGCATTTGAACAGTTTCTTGAGAGGTAGACTTAGCTATCTGTATAGTGTGGGATTTTCAAGACAGATGAAATGGTACGATGATACAGGGTATGTTCACTGAGTCGATCATCGGAATTTTAGAGACGAGAAATTGATGAGATTTTTGAAGGAAAAAAGGACAGATCCTATGATTTAGAGACGTTTAACTTGGCTAACTTTAGCGTACTCTACTGGGAAATTCCAGCTTAAACTTAGTTCAGAAAGGTAGTTATTACAAGACGATCAAAATAAGATGGAGCGGATTTGAAGGAAATGGAGGAATGTTTTGATGAGCATTGATCATACGTGTGTCATCTGGTTCTCTATCAAAGTAAATAAAGAGGCAGAATGCCGTAGGAAGGAAGACATAACCCTGTGGGATACCGGTTGTTATTGGGATAAAAGGGAGTGGCTGATCCTTCAGGAATTACAAAGATAATCCGGCCAGAGAGAACCCTATGATGCAGAAAACTAGAGAGAGAGAGAGAGAGAGAGAGAGAGAGAGAGAGAGAGAGAGAGAGAGAGAGAGCGGGG
>JAUTXX010462655.1:0-12609 GCA_032273605.1 Panulirus laevicauda
AACAAGGTTGCTGGTGCTTTACTGTTGTCGTGAACACAAGATTGCTGGTGTTTTACTGTTGTCATGAACACAAGTTTCTGGTGCTTTACTGTTGTCGTGAACAGAAGGCTGCTCGTCTTTTAATGTTGTCGTGAACACATTCTCCTGGTACGTTGCTTGTATTGTGTATATAAGATTGCTGTTGCTTTACTGTTGTCGTGAACATAAAGCTGCTGGTGCTTTACTGTTGCAGTGTATACAAGTTTCCTGGTGCTTCACTGATCTCATGAACGCATAGCTGCTAGTCCTTTACTGTTGTTAAGAACACAAAGCTGCTGGAGCTTTACTGTTGTCGTATATATAAATTTCTTTGCTTTACTGTTGTCTCGAACACAAGGCCGTTGTTGGTTAACAGTTGCTGTGTACACAAGGTTGCTTGTGCTTTACTGTTGTCGTGAACACAAGGTTGCAGGTGCTTTACTGTTGTCGTGAACACACGGTTGCTGGTGTTTTACTGTTGTCGTGAACACAAAGTTGCTGATGCTTTACAGTTATCGTGAACAGAATAATGCTGGTCCTTTAATGTTGTCAAGAATACAAGGCTTGTGGTTCTTTACTCTTGTCGTGTTTAAAAGATTCCTGGTGCTTTACTGCTGTTTTGAACAGAAAGCTGCTGGTGATTTACTGTTGCCGTGTATACAAGGATGCTAGTGCTTTATTGTTGTCGTGAAGAAAAGGTTGCTGGTGTTTTACTGTCGTTGTGAACACAAGGCTGCTGGTGATTTACTGTTGCCGTGTATACAAGGATGCTGGTGCTTTTTGTTGCCGTAAACAAAAGGTTACTGGTACTTTACTGTTGTGGCGAACACAAGGTTGCTGGTACTTTTCTGTTGTCCTGAACATAAGGTTACTGGTGCTTTACTGTTGTAGTGAACACAGAGTTATTCGTACTTTACTGTTGTCTTAAACACAAAGCTACTGGTGCTTTATTGTTGTCGTGAACACAAGGTTGTTGGTGCTTTAATGTTGTCGTGAACAAAAGGTTGCTGGTGCTTTACTGTTGTCGACAAAACAACGTTGCTTGTGCTTTACTGTTACCGTATAAACAAAGTTACTGGTGCATTACCGTTCTCGAGAACAAAAAGCTTCTTGTGCTTTAGTGTTGTTCAGAACGCAAGAATGCTTGTGCTTTACTGTTGTCGTGTATACAAGGTTGTTGGTGCATTACTTTTGTCGTGAAAACAAGGATGCTGGCTCTTTACTGTTGACGTTTATACGAGTTTGCTGCTGCTTTACTGTTGCCGTGTATAAAAGGTTGCTGGTTCTTTACTGTTGTCATGAACAAAAGGATAAAGGTGCTTTACATTTGCCAGGAACACAAGGTTGCAGGTGCTTTACTGCTGTTGTGAACACAAGGTTACTAGTGTTTTATTGTTCTCGTGAACACAAGGTTGCTGGTGCTTTACTGTTCTTAAGAACAATAGGCTCCTGGTCCTTTACTGTTATCAAAAACAAAAGGCTGCTGGTCGTGTACTGTTGTCTTGTATGCAAGATTGATGTTGCTTTAGTGTTGTCGTGAACACATGACTGCTGGTGTTTTACTGTTGCCGTTTATACAAGGTTGCTGGTGCTTTACTGTTTCCGTGTATACAAGGTTGCTGGTGCTTTACACTTTTCATGAAGACAAGGGCGCTGGTGTTTTACTTTCGACGTGAACACACGGTTGCTGGTGCTTTACTGTTGTCGTGAACACAAGGCTGCTGGTGCTTTACTATTGTCGTGAACACAAGGCTGCTGATTCTTTAATGTTGTTAAAAACACAAGGCTGCTGATGCTTTACTGTTGTCGTGCATACATTATTGCTGGTGCTTTACTGTCGTCGTGTATACATTATTGCTGGTGCTTTACTGTTGTCGTGTATACATTATTGCTGGTGCTTTACTGTTGCCGTGTATAGAAGGTTGCTGGTGCTTTACTCTTGGCATGAACACAAGATTGTTGGTCCTTTAGTGTTGTCAAGAACACAAGGCTCCTGGTGCTTTACTGTTGTCGTGTATACAAGATTGCTGTTGTTTTACTGTTGTCTTGAACACAAAGGTGCTGGTGCTTTACTGTTCCTGAATTTAGAAAGTTGTTGATGCTTTAAATTTGTTTTGAACACAAGGTTTCTGGTGCTTTACTGTTGTCGTGAACACAAGGTTGCTGGTGCTTTACTGTTGTCGTAAATAGAAGGGTGCTGGTCCTTTAATGTTGTCAAGAACCCAAGAGTGCTAGTGCTTTATTGTTGTCGTCTATACAAGATTGCTGGTGCTTTACTGTTGTCGTGAAGAAAAGGCTGCTGGTGCTTTATTGTTGCCGTGTATACAAAGCTCCTCTTGCTTTAGTGTTTTCATGAACACAAGGCGGGTAATCCTTTCCTGTTTTGAAAAACACAAGGTAGCTGGAGCTTTACTGTTGTCGTTTATAGAAATTGCGGATGCTTTACTATTGTTTTTTATACAAGATTGTTGGTGCATTACTGTTGTCATGAGCAAAAGTCTGCTGGTGGTTTACTGTTGTCGTGAACAAAAGTGTGCTGGTGATTTACTGTAGCTGTGTATACAAGGTTGTTGGTGATTTACTGTTGCTGTGAACACAAGGTTGCTGATTATTCATTATTTACGTGAACACGAGGTTGCTGGTGCTTTACGGTTGTTGTGAACAAAAGGTTGCTGGTGCTTTCCTGTTGTACTGAACACAAGGTTACTGGTGCTTTACTCTTCTCGTATACACAAGGTTGCTGGAGACTTACTGTTGTCGTGAACACAAGGTTGCTGGTGCTTTACGGTTGTTGTGAACATAAGGTTGCTGGTGCTTTCCTGTTGTACTGAACACAAGGTTACTGTTGCTTTACTGTTCTCGTAAACACAAGGTTCCTAGTGAGTTACTGTTGTCGTGAACATAAGGTTGCTGGTGTTTTACTGATTTCGTGAACACAAGGTTTCTGGTGAAGTACTATTGTCGTGAACACAAGGCTGCTGATCCTATTATGTTTTCAAACACACAATCCTGGTGGTGCTTTACTGTTCTCGTGTGTACAAGATTACTGGTGCTGTACTGTTGTCTTGAACACAAGGTTACTGGTACTTTCCTGCTGCCATGTACACAAGGTTGCTGGTGCCTTACTCTTGTCATGAACACAAGACTGCTAGTCCTTTACTGTTGTCAAGAACAAAAGGCTGCTCGTGTTTTACTGTTGTCGTGTATACAAGATTGCTGGTGGTTTACTGTTGTCGTAAAAACAAGGCTGCTGATGCTTTACTATTGCCGTGTATAGAAGGTTGCTGTTGTTTTACTGTTGTCGTGAACGAAAAGTTGCTATTGCTTTACTGCTGTCGGGAAGAAAAGGCTGCTGGTCATTTAATTTTGTCAAGAACACAAGGCTGCTGGTGCTTTACTGTTGTCGTGTATAGAGGGTTAATGGTGCTTTACTGTTGTCATGAACACAAGGTGCTACTCCTTTACTGTTGTCAAGAACAGAAGGCTGCTGGAGCTTTACTGTTGTCATTTATACAAATTGCCGGAGCTTTACTGTTGTCGTGAACACAAGGCTGCTGTTGATTTACTGTTGCCGTGTATACAAGGTAGCTGGTACTTTACTGTTGTCGTGAACACAAGGTTGCTGGTGCTTTACTTTTGTCGTGAACACATGGTTGCTGGTGCTGTACTGTTGTAGTAAACAGAAGGTTGCTTCTGCTTTACTGTTGTCGAGAAAACAACGTTGCTTGTGCTTTACTGTTGCCGTGTAAACAAAGTTACTGGTGCATTACTTTTGTCGTGAACACAAGGCTTCTGGTGCTTTAGTGTTTTCAAGAGCACAAGAATGTTGATGCTTTACAGTTCTGTATACAAGATTGCTGGGGAATTACTTTTGTCGCGAACTCAAGGATGCTGGTGATTTACAGTTGTCGTGAACACAAGGTTGCTGGTGTTTTACTGCTGTGGTGAACATAAGGATGTTCGTGCTTTACTGTTGTGTATACAAGATTGCTGGTGCTTTACTGTTGCCGTGAACACAAGCCTGCTGGTGCTTTACTGTTGCAGTAAGTAAAAAGTTGCTGGTGCTTTACTGTTGTCGTGTATACAAGATTGTTGGTGCTTTACTAATGCCGTGAACACAAGCCTGCTGGTGTTTTACTGTTGCAGTAAGTACAAAGGTGCTGGTGCTTTAAGGCTGTCATGAACACAATGCTGCTAGTTCTCTACTTTTGTCAAGAACACAAGCCTGGTAGAGCTTTACTGTTGTCGTTTATACAAATTGCTGTTGCTTTACTGCTGTTGTGAGCACAAGGCTGCTGGTGATTTACTGGTGCCGCGTATACAAGGTTGCTGGTTGTTTACTGTTGTCGTGAACACAAGGTTGTTGGTGCTTTACTGTTGTATTGAACAGAAGGTTGCTGGTGGTTTACTCTTGTCAAGAAAGCAACGTTCATGGTACTTTACTGTTATCGTGTAAATAAAGTTGCTGGTGCTTTACTGTTGTCGTGAAAACAAGGCTTCTGGGGTTTTAGTGTTGTCAAGAACACAAGAATGCTGGTGCTTTACTGCTGTCGTGTATATAAGGTTGCTGTTGTTTTACTATTGTCGTGAACACAAGGCTGATTGCCCTTTACTCTTGTCAAGAACAAAAGTCAGCTGGTGCTTTACTTTTGTCCTGTATATAAAATTGATGGTGTTTTACTGTTGTCGTAAACAGGAGGCTGCTGGTGCTTTACTCTTCCGGTATATACAAGGTTGCTGGTGATTTACTGTTGTTTTGAAGACAAGGTTGCTGGTGCTTTACTATTGTCGTGAAGACAAGGTTGTTGGTACTTTACTTTTGTCATGAACAAAAGGTTGCTGGTGCTTTACTCTTGTCGAGAAAACAACGTTCCTGTTACTTTACTGTTACCCTGTAAACAAAATTGCTGGTGCTTTACTGTTGTCGTGAACACAAGGCTTCCTGGGCTTCAGTATTGTCAAGAACACAAGAATGCTGGTGCTTTATTGTTGTTATGTATACAAGGTTGCTGGTGTTTTACTGTTGTCGTGAACACAAGACTGACTGGCCTTTACTCTTGTCAAAAACAAAGGGTTGCTGTTGCTATACTTTTGTCGTGTATACAAAATGAATGGTGCTTTACTGTTGTCGTGAACACAAGGCTGCTGGTGCTTTACTGTAGCCGTGTATACAAGGTTGCTGGTTCCTTACTCTTGACATGAACACAAGACTGCTGGTCCTGTACTGTTGTCGAGAACAAAAGGCTGCTATTGTTTTACTGTTACCGTGTATATAAAATTGATGGTGCTTTACAGTTGTCGTGAATACAAGACTGTTGGTGCTTTACTGCTGTCGCGAGTATAAGGTTGCTGGTGTTTTGCTGTTGTCGTGAACACAAGGCTGATATCCTTTACTCTTGTCCAGAACAAAAAGGCTGCGGGTGCTCTAGTTTTCTCGTGTATACAAAATTGATGGTGCTTTAATGTTGTCGTAAACAAAAGGCTGCTTGTGCTTTATTGTTGCGGTGTATATAAGGTCACTGGTGCTTTACTGTTGTCATGAACATAAGGTTGCTGGTGCTTTACTGCTATTCTGAACACAAGGTTACTGGTGCTTAATGTTGTCGTGAATACAAGGTTGCTGGTGCTTTACTGTTTTCGTGAACACAAGGGTGCTGGTGCTTTACTGTTGTCGTAAATAGAAGGGTGCTGGTCCTTTAATGTTGTCAAGAACCCAAGAGTGCTAATGCTTTATTGTTGTCGTCTATACAAGATTGCTGGTGCTTTACTGTTGTCGTGAAGAAAAGGCTGCTGATGCTTTATTGTTGCCGTGTATACAAAGTTCCTCTTGCTTTAGTGTTTTCATGAACACAAGGCTGGTAATCCTTTCCTGTTTTGAAGAACACAAGGTAGCTGGAGCTTTAGTGTTGTCGTTTATAGAAATTGCGGATGCTTTACTATTGTTTTTATACAAGATTGTTGGTGCATTACTGTTGTCATGAGCAAAAGTCTGCTGGTGGTTTACTGTTGTCGTGAACAAAAGTGTGCTGGTGATTTACTGTAGCTGTGTATACAAGGTTGTTGGTGATTTACTGTTGCTGTGAACACAAGGTTGCTGATTATTCATTATTTACGTGAACACGAGGTTGCTGGTGCTTTACGGTTGTTGTGAACAAAAGGTTGCTGGTGCTTTCCTGTTGTACTGAACACAAGGTTACTGGTGCTTTACTCTTCTCGTATACACAAGGTTGCTGGAGACTTACTGTTGTCGTGAACACAAGGTTGCTGGTGCTTTACGGTTGTTGTGAACATAAGGTTGCTGGTGCTTTCCTGTTGTACTGAACACAAGGTTACTGTTGCTTTACTGTTCTCGTAAACACAAGGTTCCTAGTGAGTTACTGTTGTCGTGAACATAAGGTTGCTGGTGTTTTACTGATTTCGTGAACACAAGGTTTCTGGTGAAGTACTATTGTCGTGAACACAAGGCTGCTGATCCTATTATGTTTTCAAACACACAATCCTGGTGGTGCTTTACTGTTCTCGTGTGTACAAGATTACTGGTGCTGTACTGTTGTCTTGAACACAAGGTTACTGGTACTTTCCTGCTGCCATGTACACAAGGTTGCTGGTGCCTTACTCTTGTCATGAACACAAGACTGCTAGTCCTTTACTGTTGTCAAGAACAAAAGGCTGCTCGTGTTTTACTGTTGTCGTGTATACAAGATTGCTGGTGGTTTACTGTTGTCGTAAAAACAAGGCTGCTGATGCTTTACTATTGCCGTGTATAGAAGGTTGCTGTTGTTTTACTGTTGTCGTGAACGAAAAGTTGCTATTGCTTTACTGCTGTCGGGAAGAAAAGGCTGCTGGTCATTTAATTTTGTCAAGAACACAAGGCTGCTGGTGCTTTACTGTTGTCGTGTATAGAGGGTTAATGGTGCTTTACTGTTGTCATGAACACAAGGTGCTACTCCTTTACTGTTGTCAAGAACAGAAGGCTGCTGGAGCTTTACTGTTGTCATTTATACAAATTGCCGGAGCTTTACTGTTGTCGTGAACACAAGGCTGCTGTTGATTTACTGTTGCCGTGTATACAAGGTAGCTGGTACTTTACTGTTGTCGTGAACACAAGGTTGCTGGTGCTTTACTTTTGTCGTGAACACATGGTTGCTGGTGCTGTACTGTTGTAGTAAACAGAAGGTTGCTTCTGCTTTACTGTTGTCGAGAAAACAACGTTGCTTGTGCTTTACTGTTGCCGTGTAAACAAAGTTACTGGTGCATTACTTTTGTCGTGAACACAAGGCTTCTGGTGCTTTAGTGTTTTCAAGAGCACAAGAATGTTGATGCTTTACAGTTCTGTATACAAGATTGCTGGGGAATTACTTTTGTCGCGAACTCAAGGATGCTGGTGATTTACAGTTGTCGTGAACACAAGGTTGCTGGTGTTTTACTGCTGTGGTGAACATAAGGATGTTCGTGCTTTACTGTTGTGTATACAAGATTGCTGGTGCTTTACTGTTGCCGTGAACACAAGCCTGCTGGTGCTTTACTGTTGCAGTAAGTAAAAAGTTGCTGGTGCTTTACTGTTGTCGTGTATACAAGATTGTTGGTGCTTTACTAATGCCGTGAACACAAGCCTGCTGGTGTTTTACTGTTGCAGTAAGTACAAAGGTGCTGGTGCTTTAAGGCTGTCATGAACACAATGCTGCTAGTTCTCTACTTTTGTCAAGAACACAAGCCTGGTAGAGCTTTACTGTTGTCGTTTATACAAATTGCTGTTGCTTTACTGCTGTTGTGAGCACAAGGCTGCTGGTGATTTACTGGTGCCGCGTATACAAGGTTGCTGGTTGTTTACTGTTGTCGTGAACACAAGGTTGTTGGTGCTTTACTGTTGTATTGAACAGAAGGTTGCTGGTGGTTTACTCTTGTCAAGAAAGCAACGTTCATGGTACTTTACTGTTATCGTGTAAATAAAGTTGCTGGTGCTTTACTGTTGTCGTGAAAACAAGGCTTCTGGGGTTTTAGTGTTGTCAAGAACACAAGAATGCTGGTGCTTTACTGCTGTCGTGTATATAAGGTTGCTGTTGTTTTACTATTGTCGTGAACACAAGGCTGATTGCCCTTTACTCTTGTCAAGAACAAAAGTCAGCTGGTGCTTTACTTTTGTCCTGTATATAAAATTGATGGTGTTTTACTGTTGTCGTAAACAGGAGGCTGCTGGTGCTTTACTCTTCCGGTATATACAAGGTTGCTGGTGATTTACTGTTGTTTTGAAGACAAGGTTGCTGGTGCTTTACTATTGTCGTGAAGACAAGGTTGTTGGTACTTTACTTTTGTCATGAACAAAAGGTTGCTGGTGCTTTACTCTTGTCGAGAAAACAACGTTCCTGTTACTTTACTGTTACCCTGTAAACAAAATTGCTGGTGCTTTACTGTTGTCGTGAACACAAGGCTTCCTGGGCTTCAGTATTGTCAAGAACACAAGAATGCTGGTGCTTTATTGTTGTTATGTATACAAGGTTGCTGGTGTTTTACTGTTGTCGTGAACACAAGACTGACTGGCCTTTACTCTTGTCAAAAACAAAGGGTTGCTGTTGCTATACTTTTGTCGTGTATACAAAATGAATGGTGCTTTACTGTTGTCGTGAACACAAGGCTGCTGGTGCTTTACTGTAGCCGTGTATACAAGGTTGCTGGTTCCTTACTCTTGACATGAACACAAGACTGCTGGTCCTGTACTGTTGTCGAGAACAAAAGGCTGCTATTGCTTTACTGTTACCGCGTATATAAAATTGGTGGTGCTTTACAGTTGTCGTAAATAGAAGGCTGCTATTGTTTTACTGTTGCCGTGTATAGAAGTTTACTAGTGCTTTTCTGTTGTCCTGAACGCAAGGTTGCTGGTGCTTTACTGTTGTTCTGAACCCAAGTTTGCTAGTGCTTAATGTTGTCGTGAATACAAGGTTGCCGGTGCTTTACTGTTGTCGTGAACTCAAGGTTATTGGTGCTTTACTGTTGTCGTAAACAGAAGTGTGCTTGTCCTTTAATGTTGTCAAGAACCCAAAGGTGCTGGTACTTTACTGTTGTTGTCTATACAAGTTTGTTGGTGCTTTACTGTTGTCGTGAACATAAATCTGCTGGTGCTTTACTGTTGCCATGTATACATAAATCTGCTGGTGCTTTACTGTTGCCATGTATACAAGAATCTTGTTGCTTTACTGTTGTCGTGAACACAAGGCTGCTAGTCCTTTCCTCTTTTCAAGAACACAAGGCAGCTGTAGCTTTACTGTTGCCATTTAGAGAAATTGCTGGTTCTTTACTATTGTGGTTTATAGAAAATTGCTGGTGCTTTACTGTTGTCGTGAGGAAAAGTCTGCTGGTGATTTAATGTTGCCGTGTATTCAAGGTTTCTGGTGATTATCTTTTGCAGTGAACAAAAGGTTGCTGATGCTTTACTATTGTCGTGAACACAAGGTTGCTGGTGCTTTACTATTATTGTGAACAAAAGGTTGGTGGTGCTTTACCCTTGTCGAGAAAACAACGTTCTTGGTACTTTACTGTTGCCGTGTAGACAAAGTTGCTGGTGCTTTACTGTTGTCGTGAACACAAGACTTCTGGGGCTTTAGTGTTGTTAAGAACACAAGAATGCTGGTGCTTTACTGTTATTGTGTATACTAAGTTTTTGGTGTTTCACTGTTGTCGTGAATACGAGGATGATTTTCTTTTAATCTTGTTAAGAACAAAACGCTGCTGGTGCTTTGCTGTTTTCGTTTATACAAAATTGATGGTGCTTTTCTGTTGTCGTGAACAAAAGGCTCTTGCTTTACTGTTGTCCTGTATACAAGATTACTGGCGCTTTCCAGTTGTTGTAAATACAAGGCTGCTGGTGCTTTACTATTGTCGTAAACTGAAGGTGCTGTTCCTTTAATGCTGTCAAGAATCCAAGGCTGCTGGTGCTTTAATGTTGTCGTGTATAGAAATTTGCTGGTGCTTTACTGTTGTTGTGAACAGAAGGTTGCTGATGCTTTACTGTTGCGGTGTATACAAGGTTGCTGGTGCCTTACTCTTGAGATGAACACAGGACTGCTGGTTCTTTATTGTTGTTAAGAACTTAAGGCTGCTATTGTTTTTACTGTTATCGTGTATACAAGATTGCTGGTGCTTTACAGTTGTCGTGAATACAAGGCTGCTGCTGCTTTACTGTAGCCGTGTATAGAAGGTTACTTATGCTTTACTGTTGTCGTTAACACAAGGTTGCTGGTGCTTTACAGGTGTTCTGAACACAAGGGTGGTGATGCTTTATTTTGTCGTGAATACAAAGTAGCTGTTGCTTTACTGTTGTCGTGAACACAAGGTTGCTGGTGCTATACTGTTGTCTTGAACAGAAATGTGCTGGTCCTTTAATGTCAAGAACCCAAGGCTGCTGGTGCTTTACTGTTGTGTATAGAAGATTGCTGATGCTTTACTGTTGTCGCGAACAGAAGGCTGCTGGTGCTTTACTGTTGTCGTGAGTACAAGGTTACTGTTGCTTTACTGTCGTCATGAATAGAAGGCTGCTAGTCCTTTACTGTTGTCAAGGACACAAGGCTGCTGGAGCTTTACTGTTATCGTTTATACAAGAATGCTGTTGCTTTACTGTTGTTGTGAACACGAAACTGATGGTGATTTACTGTTGCCGTGTATACAAGGTTGCTGCTGCCCTACTGTTGTCGTGCTTACAAGGTTGGTGGTACTTTACTGTTGTAGTGAACACAAGGTTACTGGTAATTTATCGTTGTCGTAAACAAAAGGCTGCTGGTGCTTTACTGTTATCGTTAAGACAAGGATGCTGGTGCTTTCCTGTTTTCGCGCAAACAGGGTTTCTGGTATTTTACTGTTGTCGTGAACACAAGGTTGCTGGTACTTTACTGTTGTCTTGAACGCAAGTTTCCTGGTGCTCTGCTGTTGTCGTGAACACAAGGTTTCTGGTGGTTTGCTGTTCTTGTGAACACAAGGCTACTGATGCTTTACTGTGTTCGTAAACACAAGGTTGCTGGCGTTTTACTTTTGTCTTGAACACAAGATTGCTAATGCTTTACTGTTGTCGTGAACAAAAGGCTGCTGCTCCCTTGCCGTTTTGAAGAGCAAAAGGTTGCTGGTTCTTTACTGTTGTTGTGTATACAAGATTGATGGTGCTTTATTGTTGTCATGAACACAAGGTTGCTGGAGTTTTACTGTTGCCGTTCATATAAGGTTGCTGGTGGTTTACTGTTGCCGTGTACACAAGGTTGGTGGTGCTTTACTGTTTTTATGAACACAAGGGTGCTGGTGCTTTCCTTTCTCTTGAACAAAAGGTTTCTAGTGATTTACTGTTGTCATGAACACAAGGTTGATGGTGCTTTAAAGTAATCGCAAAGATAAAGTTGCTGGTGCTTCACTTATGTCACGAACAAATGGTTGCTGGTACTTTACTAGTGTCGTAAACACATGATTGCTGTTCTTTACTCTTCTTTTGAACACATGTTTGGTGGTGCTTTACTGTTGTCCTGAAGAAAAGATTCCTGTTGCTTTACTGTTGTCCTGAACACAAGGATGCTGTTGTTTTACTGTTGTAGTGAACACAAGGTTCATGGTGTTTTACTTTTCTCGGGGACACAAGGTTGCTGGTGATTTACTATTGTCGTGAACACAAGGCTGCTTATTCTTTAATGTTTTCAAGAACACAAGGCTGGTGGTGCTTTACTGTTGTCGTGTAGACAAGATTTCTGGTGCTTTACTGTTGCCGTGAACGCAAGGCTATTGGTGCTTTACTGCTGCCGTGTATACAAGGTTGCTGGTGCTTTACTCTTGTCATGAACACAAGACTGCTGGTCCTTTACTGTTGTCAAGAACAAAAAAGTCTGCTGGTGCTTTACTCTAGTTGTGTATACAAGATTGCTGGTGCTTTACTGTTGTCGTGAAAAAAAAGGCCGCTGGTGCTTTACTATTGCCGTGTATAGAAGGTTCCTGGTGCTTTGCTATTGTCGTGAACAAAAGGCTGTTGGTAATTTCATGTCGAGAACACAAGGCTCCTGGTGCTTTACTGTTGTCGGTTATAGAAGGTTGTTGGTGCTTTACTGTTTTCGCGGACACAAGGCAGCTGGTGCTTTAATGTTGCAGTGTATGCAAGGTTGCTGGTGCTTTACTGTTGTAATGAACACAAGGTGCTACTCCTTTACTGTTGTCAAGAACACAGGGCTGCTGGATCTTTACTGTTGTCGTTTATATAAATTGCTGGTGCTTTACTGTTATCGAGAACACAAGGCTACTGGTGATTTACTGTTTCGGTGTATACAAGGTAGCTAGTGCTTTACTGTTATTGTGAACACAAGGTTGTTGGTGCTTTACTGCTGTAGTGAACAGAAGGTTACTGGTGCTTTACTGTTGTCGTGAAAAAAGGTTGCTTCTGTTTTACTGTTGACGAGAAAACAACGTTGCTTGTGCTGTACTGTTGCCGTGTAAACAACGTTACTGGTGCATTACTTTTGTCTTGAACACAAGGCCTCTGGCTTTTTAGTGTTTTCAAGAACACAAGAAGGCTGGTGGTTTACTGTTTTTGTGTATACAAGGTTGCTGGGGCATTACTTTTGTCGTGAACTC